>JANHAO010012491.1:0-16388 GCA_026873985.1 Saraca asoca | reverse complement strand
TGATGACTCCTACCATGAATTAGGTAGCTAAAGTGGCTTGCTAGAGTCCACTTGTAGCCTTAAGTCCAATTGATTAGTTTGGAGAGACTAATATGACTTCAAATGGTTTGAAGGGCATTATGAACTTTTGCCAATATATCGAGAGCCTACTAGGTCACATACATAACAGGAAATGATGTGACCGATGATATAATTTATTTTTGGACACATTTGATCTCCAGAGACTAAAGTGCAATTCAGTGTAATTGCCTTGGGGCCAAAGTATAAAGTTTGGGAAACTTTGGGCCATTTTGGGAATTATGAAAATGTTTCATAAAGCCTCCAAAAATGGCGTCGTTTCCTCTTCCTTGTGGATGACAATTTGAGTCTTCCCGAAGCCTCCTTCACGCTACACACGGACACTTTTGTTTTGGAAACAAAAGAAGAAGCCGAAGCTTAGGAAGCTCTCGGCCGTGGGAGGCCGAACCAAGAAGGGAGGAGGAAGAGAAGCCGAAGAGTTCGGTTCCTGGCTCCATCTAGTCCCACTCAAGCCCCTCTACAAACTAGCACTTGGAGAGGAAGCTTTTGAGGCCATGAAGAGGATTTTCCTAGTGTGAAGATCCATTGTCTTCCGCTATGCAAGAGCTGGACTAAAGGTTAGTAAGTTCTTCTTCTACTCTAGATTTGATCTAAGTTGTTTTGAGATCTCAAACCAATGGATCTATGGGAGATTTACTCAGCCAAAGGGGAGAAATTTTTTTGAAATTTTCAGCCCTTGCTGCCCCCTCTCGGCCAAGCAAACCTACATTTAGAAACCGATCAACTACCCTCAATTTGACGGTCCAATGAAAAAGCAAGGCTTAGTCATCGCCACATTGATGGCTATAGAAAATGCATGCATTAAATGCAATAATAATAGTTTGGATCAGCGTAGATAAAATGATAAGACAAGAATCTGAACAATGACATTGCAGAATGCAAGGAAAGGGAAAAAGAGGTTTCTCTCGCCTTATATAGCTCGCTTGGCCCCACCGTTAGATTTGAAAACTGATCAACTGGCTTCAATCTAACGGTCCAACAAAAAAGTAAGGCTTTGTCATCACCACGCTAATGGCCATAGAAAATGCATGCATTAAATGAGGTAATAATGGTTTGGGTCGATGCAAATAAAATGATAAGATAGAAGTCTGAATAATGACATTGCATAACATAATTGCAAGCTTTTACCAGCAAATTATAGCTCCCAGTCCACAGATCGTATTGAAAGCCAGTGAGACTAATGTTGTGAGAATTTTTGGAACCACACAAAGGGGTTGGCAAAAGTCCAATGAACAAGTCTAGCTAATAAGGGCTCAACTCAACTATAATTGAGGTCACTGGACCAAATTATTAGTTCGCCATTGGTAAACTCAAATCGCTGGTCAGTAAAGGTTGAAGCAACCTTACATATAGCTTCAGGTTATTGAAAGCAAGCTCTAGCCTACAAATCGAAGCACATTCACTGTGGTTAAACTCGAGAAGCGATAAACTTGTAGGAACCAACTTGCAAGAATTAACTGGAAGGATTCTTTTTCTTTTTTATATTAAAATTGTAACACTTAGTAATTATAAATAGGGGTCAAAATCATTGTACAGAGGGAGATAAATAGATACTATGAAAAATATAGAGGATTAGACAACAACTAATAGATACAAATACTCTGCAAAAATAGAGAGAGAAAATATAATAACCATGGATATAAGCATTGCACTAGGCTAAACCATGTTAAAAACTTACGATATCTCCCTATTCTTCCTTTTTCTCCCCCCTCTCTCTTTTCACACTCTTAGTTTGCAGTTTAGAGTTCTAGACTTTTTGGTTGACCGAATTCACATATTAACAAATAATAATAATAATAATAATAATAAACAACTTATATTGATAAAAAAAATATCTATTTCTTAATAAATTTTTTTATAATAACTTATAATTATTTATTTCTTAAAAGAAGATCAAATAAGCATAATAAATTATAATTCTTTATTTTTTAAGAAAATTTAATAAATAATAAATTATAATTATTTATTTTTAAAGAAAAATTTAATGAATAATAAATTATCATATTTTTTTAGAAAATATGATAAATAATAATTTAAAATCTGAAATATTATTAACTAAAATAATACTAAAATAAATTATAATATATATTATTATATGTCATTTTATATATAAACAATTAATAATAAATAATTGACTTTATTAAATATCTTTATACAAATAACTAATATTATCAGCTGATCAAATCAACGATCACCTAATTGCTAATGTAATCAACTAATTATCAAACAGGTTCTTTATTCATCCAATTAGTTAAATCAATTGTAACATCATAAATGTATATTTATATAATTTATTAAAATAATTAAATAAAAATTAACCTATATTGTAAATATGAACTCATATTTTATTAAAAAATAAGAAAAATAAAATAAAATAATAGGTTTTTAATTAATCAAATATTGAATTTATTCTTTTGTTAATTTTTTTATTATATATAAATTTATTAAACTAATAAAAAAATTAAAAACAAAAAAAAATTCACTGGTCAATTTTAGAAACCAGATCAATTTTTCAATTTTTTTGGATTGTTGTCTGTTAAAATTGATTCAAATTAGTTTAATTATTAAATTATTTTTTAGATTAATTCTAACTAGATAGCACATTGATTAGTGATCACACCATTCGGTTCGATCTGAATTTTAAAACACAACAAATATAACTTGGGGAAGAATATGTAGTTTATTTATTAATTAATAGTTATTAATGCAAAATAATTAATACTTAGGCTTTTTAAGGGGGGAAATGTTGGTTTTTTCTATTAAATTTTCGCAAATTGTACCTTTAGTAAACTCAAAATAGAATGTGCGCCCTTTTTTTAACACAATTTTTTCACATGTAATATGTCTTGAATTTATTTTGTTTTGTAGTTTAAAGTATTATAATTAACCTATTTCTAATCTATTATGTTAGCATTTTATCCAATTTAACTATTTTTTTTAGAAAAATAATAAATAAAATTTACATGTTTTTGTCATGTAATATTTTTTGTTACTCTTTACAATTATGGAGTTTTGATTTAGTGAATGATAAAATTAGTAATATATTTTTAAATTTTAGCTTTAATCTAAAACATCACTTTACAGGTAGAATAGTTTAGTCATAGAGCCCTTTTCTCCATAACTTTACATGCTTGATTTAATTTTGTAGATTTAATAAAAATGAAAAAAGATCATGTGATAAAAATATATAAATTTTATTTTTTTAACATAAAATCATTTTAAATAAATAAAACGTTAATCGAACAAATCACAAATAAATTATTTTTAATAATTTAAATCATAAATAAATAAATTTATAAAATAAACTTGAGTTACATCAAATATAAATAACCTATATATTCTTTTTTATTTTTCATGGGATGAGCTAGGATTGTATTTAATAGATTGGTCAAAAAGTATTAACCTCACACTTCTAACTGACTGGGAAGTTAGAATTCTTTTGTCTTATGTTTTGGACAAAGAAAATAAAAGAAAAGAACAGGAAAGAAAAGCTTAAGTTATAATAATTTTTTTTTTTTTGTGATTACAATAGAAGAAGATAATGGAAATTTATGATGAATGGGATCTATTAATACTAACTTGATTTATACAAATTCTTATCACGTTATATAATTTTCTTGCATGTGATTTTTATTAATTCAATTTTCATTACAAGAAATTATAGTATTGATTTTGCAAATCAATTTTTTTTAAATCTAACAATAATAAATAATAATTAAATACTTAATTTTTTTAATGTTTGAAAAGTTATAACTTAAGTTAATTTTAGAATATCTTGATGGAGTATGATCTATATTATTATTGTTATTTGAAATTCAATGATAAATTTTGTGAGAAATGTGGGTGGGCAAAGATTAGGGGTGCCAAGCCTGATCCTTTTCCAAAAGGGGTGCCAAGCCTAGTGTTGTTAAGCTGGTTTTGATATTTTAGTATATATAACGTTGACAAAATTAATAATTTTGACCTTGAAACTAAAAGGGATTGGTAAAATAGTTTTTGAATTATAAAAATAATTATAATAATCTTTAAATAATATTCTGTTTATATAATTTTATCTCTCTATTGTATTGTTTAGAGATAGAATTATATGCATAAATAAATAAAATTATATAAATAAAATATTATTCATGGATTAATTATAGTCATTTTTATAATTCAATAATCACTTTATCAATATTTTTTAATTTTAGGGACAAATTTGTTAATTCTATCTATAATATAATTAAAATATCAAAAAATCATTATATACATATATAAAATTTTAATAAATAATATTTTTGTGTCATGTAATGTATATAAAATACATAATATAAATAAGATATTTAATATATAAATATAAAATAGGATTAGACTCAGCTGGTTCAATTTTAAATATTTAAATTTAAACTTTTGACCCATTTTTAATTAGAGTCTAAATTTTTTTTGTCTAAATCCAATCCATATCACTAATTATTTAATTCAAATCTTATTTTTTGGAGATCGGGTTCAAGTCAAAAAGTCAGACCGGTCTGTAATTATCTACTACTAATGGGAAATTTATCCCATAAAGAATAATATAATAGTATGAGAGTTTGTGTCAATTGAATTCCACCCATTAATGATTAATACTTTAAAAACCTTCAACACTTTTCTATGTTTTCACATTTTTGTATTTCCTCAATTTAGCTAATTTTTGAAGTGTTTTCTGTGTAATTTAAAATCAAAATCATATTTTCTCAATACATTATTGTTTTATTCTCTCTTCTAATTTCTCTGTGTTACGACAATGTCTACTGTGTAGCTTGTTTTCGAGCTCACTAAAGTTGAATTATTTGCAGAAAAGGTTGTCGGTGAGAGTGACAATTGACTTGCCTTTAATAAAAAAGACTATTTGATGTTTATTTCACAGGATTTGCTGCACATTTCGTGATAGGGTAAATAAAATAATTGAAGTAAACACAAATGAAGATAAGTTTTATTAATGTTATCCCGAAATCATTAATCTATTGTCTTATATATTCTTTATTGGAACGCGCGAAGACGGATAAATCCAAGCAAAAGCCTTAATTGTTGCGTATGAGGTATACCCCTTTTCCGTGCCTAATGAAAGTGAAAGAAAAAAAAAATGTCATAAACAATAATCTCGAGGATGGTGAGCTGCTGACAAATATTAAGTTTAATCAGAAATTTTAGCTTCTTTTTATTTTATTAGAAGATGTATTTTATAAAAAAAATTATTTATATGTATAAAAATAAGAAATTTTTTATTTATATATTTTGTGATGAATAAAATAATATTTAATATTATGATAATGAAAAAAAGCAATTTAAACTTTAAAGAAGTGACTATTATTTTTTACTACACAGTTTATATGTAGTATTAAATTGTTGGTGAGTTCCTTTGGGAGGGCTTACATGAAATTTAATTTGATTTTATCATAAGATTGATTATGAAATATACTCTAATTTGTATGAAATTTGAGTATATTATTCCTGATATTTTGAGTAGTATAGTATATATGTTATCTTCAATTTTTCTTTTTTTTTACTAACTAATTTTATGCAATAATTAGTTAGAATTATTGTGTAGAGATTCCACCTATTTTGATAAAGAATTTTATGTAAATTTTTCTTTAGAATTTCTAAGAAGATATTGTTGTACCAATTAATTATTTATTAGTGGAAGAATTTTTATAGAACTAGGTCCCCCTGGTTTTTAGGAAGAATTTTTATAAGACTAGATCCCCATAGTTTTTACTCTCACATTAAGGGATTTTTCACGTTAATAATTACTGGTTTCCCAATTTATTTTTCTACAAATAATTTTGAGTTGGATTTATTTAATTGCACAGGCGTGGAAAAAGTTAATTTTGGTAATTTAATACTTTTTATTGTAATATATTCTAGTATGTTTTTTTCCAATAAGTGATATCACAGCTTGGTTGTTACTTTACTACATGTGTTTAAATGGATGAAAATTTATAAGGCATGATGCTTAAATTATATTCTTTAAATTATTCATTTTGGAAGTCTAGAATGGAAGACTTATTATGCTGCATGGATTTGTTTGAACCCATTGAGGTTAAAGATATTAAATCTATTGAGAAAATTGATCAGGATTGGAATAAAATAAATAGGAAGACTATTGGTTTAATTAGGTAGTGGATTGACAGTGGTGTATTCCATCATGTGTCCACTGAGATTGATGCTCATTAATTGTGGACTAAATTAACTGATTTGTATAAGCGTAAAATTGTGTAGAGTAAAGTGTTTTTAATTTGAAAGCTAGTGAATATGAAATATAAAGAAGGATGCTCAGTGATTGAGGATCTAAGCAGTTTTCAAGGTATGGTGAATCAACTGGCTGCTATAAGCATGATCTTGGATGATGAGATGCAAGCACTGCTATTACTTAGTTTCTTGTTTGACAATTGGGAAACTTTAATTATGTCTTTGAGTAATTCTGCTTCAAATGAGAAGGTGACATTGATGATGATAAAAGATAGCATGTTGAATGAAGAAATAAGAAAGAAAGAACATAAGACTTTGAATCATTTAGATGCACTAGTTGTTAGATATGCACATAGGAGAAATCAGCGCAAAAATTCTGATGATTGTGGAAAGTCTAGAAGAAGATCACAATCTAGAAATAGAAAAAAGGTAAAGCATTTCCATTGTAGAAGAACAAGCCATATTAAGAAGAACTATTAATAGTTGAAAAGAGATAAATCAAAGGAAAAAGACGAAAACAAGAAAAAAGATAAAGATAGTGTTATTGTATCTGATGAGGAGATTGTGATTGCTTAATATGATGAGTATTTGAATCTCACATGTAAAGACTTTACTTGGGTTCTTGATTCAGGAGCTTCTTACCACATTATTCTTTATAAAGATTTTTCTTTACATCTTATTCTACTTATGAGTGTGGTATAATTAGATTGGGAAATCAAGGTTCACATAAGATTGTGGGTATTGGAGATATCGGCTTAGAAACTAATATTAGATGCAAATTGCTATTGAAGAATGTCAGACATATTCTTAATATTTGCCTCAGTTTGCTCTTTACTGAAGTACTTGATGATATGGGTTTTGAAAGCTATTATGGTAAAAGTAAATGGAAGTTTACAAAGAGGTCTCTAGTTGTGGGAAAAGGTAAAATGATTAGTTCTTCTTACCAAACAATAGTAACACTATGTAAAGAAAAGATGAATGCTACTGAAGACTATTCTGAGTTATGGCATGTACGTCGGGGTCACTTAAGTGAGAAAGGACTTAAATTGCTAGCAAAGCAAAACTCTCTTCCCATGAGAGGTATGTTTCTAAAGAATTATACTCAATGTTTGACTGGTAAATAACATAGAGTTTCATTTTTCAAATCCCCTCCATATAGGAAATCAAATATTCTTGATTTGATCCATACTAATGCGCGTTATATGGATTCAGGAACTTTTAGTGGTACTATATATTTTGTTACATTTATTTATGACCATTCCAAGAAAGTTTAGGCTTATGCTTTAAAAACTAAAGACCAGGTGTTTGATATTTTTACTAAATTTCATGTGTGTGTTGAAAGAGAAACAGGAATGATATTGAAGTGTGTTTCAGTGGATAATGGCAGTGAGTACAAAGATCCATTTGAGAAATATTGCAAATATTATGGCACTAAGCTTGAGAAGACTATTTTGAAGACACTTCAACAAAATGAGGTTGTGGAGAGGATGAACTGGACAATTAATGAAAGAATTAGATATATGCTCTCTTATGCTACGTTGTATAAAGCCTTTTGGGTTAAGCAATGATAATTTCATTAACTTTTCTCTTTCAGCTCTTCTTGATTATGATGTTTAAAAGAAGGTGTGGACTAGGAATGAAGTCTCATACAATCATTTGAGAGTGTTTGGCCACAGAGCATTTGTGCCCATTTTAAGAGATGAAAGATACAAGCTTGATGGCAAGACTAAATAGTGTGTTTTCTTGGGTTATGGTCATGATGAATTTGGTTATAGATTGTAGGATCCGATAGATAAAAAAAGTTATCATTGAAGACCAAACTACTGAAAATCTTGACAACACTGAGAAGCCAAAACCAGTAGACACTGGTTATATGGATTTGAGTCCCAAACCTCCTACTATGGTTATTAATGATCACAGGGGGAGATGTAAAGGTTGATGATACTATACCTCAGCCTAAGGTGTCTATTGATCCGGTTTTACCTGAACAACCTCTTAAGCCTTAATTAAGAAGATTCACTAGAGAGCATTATTCTTTCTAAGTATGTTCGCCTGATGAATATGTGATGCTCACTAATGGGGGAGAGCTCAAGAGTTATGAAAAAGCTATGTCTGATGAGCACAGAAAAAAGTGACTGCAAGTTATATAAGATGAATTGAATTCTTTGCATGAGAACAAGATATATGAATTGGTGAAATTACCTAAGGGTAAAAGAGCACTTAAGAACAAGTGGGTGTTCAAGATAAAGTTAAATGAGAGTATCTCACAGCCAAGGCACAAGGCAAGGTTAGCTGTGAAAGATTTCAATCAGAAGAAGAGGATTGACTTTGAAGAAATATTCTCAATAGTTTTTAAAATGTCCTTTATCAGAGTTATGCTTGGGTTTGCAGCTAGTTTGAATTTGGAAGTTAAGTAGCTTGATGTGAAGACCGCATTCCCTCATGGTGACTTGGAGGAGGAAATTTACATGGAATAGCCATAGGGTTTTAGAGTTAACGGTAAAGAGCATCTAGTATGCAAGTTGAAAAAGAACATGTATGGACTTAAACAAGCACCAAGGCATTGGTATAATAAATTCAATTCATTCATGATGGATCATGGTTATGGTAAAACCACTTCTGATCATTGTGTGTTTATGTAGAAATTCTCTCGTTATAATTTTATTATTCTTTTGTTCGTTATGATATCAATAAAATTCATAACTTGAAAAGATATTTGAGCAAGTCTTTTGCTATGAAAGACTTAGGATAAGCAAAACAGATCATTGGCATGAGAATTTCTTATGACAAGAAGAATGGTAAATTCTTATTATCTTAAGAGAAATACATTGAGAAGATATTGGAGAGGTTTAACATGAGCAAGTCCAAACCTGTTAACACTCCGCTTGTAAGGCATTTTCAACTAAGTTCATAGCAGTGCCATTCAAGTGAGATGGAAAAAGAAGAGATGAGTATGGTTCCTTATGAATTTGCAGTTGGCAGTTTGATGTATGTCATGGTGTGCACAAGTCCAAATATTATCCATACAATTGGTGTTGTGAGCATATTTCTCTCTAATCCTAATAAAAAACACTGGCAAGCAGTCAAGTGGATACTATGATATCTCAGAGGTACATCTCAAGTTTGTTTATATTTTGTTACTAATAAACTTGTATTATATGATTACATAGATGCAGCCATCGCTGGTGATGTCAACTTTAGAAAATCTACTTCTTGATGCATGATAATTTTTTCAAAGGGAGCTATGTCTTGGCAATCAAAATTGCAAAAATATGTTGCATTGTCTTCTACAAAAGCTGAATACATTGCTATTATAGAAGCATCTAAATACCTCTTACGGATGTAGAAATCCTTATAAGAGTTGGGCTTGAAGCAAGAGAATTATGTATTATATTGTGACAATCAAAATACAATTCATTTAAGCAAGAATCCAACTCTTTATTCAAGGTTGAAGTACATTGAGATATGATATCTTTGGATATGTGAAACGCTAGAGATGAAGCAGTTGACACTTGAGAAAATCCATACCAATGATAATGGTTTAGATATAATGACAAATGTCTTGCTTATATTGATCACTTGCAGAAAGAAAGTAGATTTGGTGGTGTACCCCACTTAGTCGAAAGAGGGAGATTTGTTGGTGGGTTCATTTAAATGAGCCCACATGCCCTTTATATTTATATAATGGATGAATAAATAAATAAAAGGAAAATGGATTTTAATAAAATCAGGATTTTTAATCCTTTTGCAACAGGGCATTATATATGTATATGTGTGTGTTTATATAGGCTTGGTTTGTATGTGTAAGGTTATGAGAAAAAAGAAGAATTGAGAATCTATGAACCAAAAGGCACCAAAAAAGGAAGATTGATTGGTTTTTGCCCATTTTATCATAAGATAGATCATAAAACTTACTCTAGTTTGCATGAAATTTAAGTATATTATTCTTGATATTTTGGATAGTATATTGTATATGTTATATTGAATTTGTTTTTTTTCTCTGTTGGTTGATCTTATATAATAATTAGTTAGGATTATTGTGTATAAATTTTACCTATTTTAGTGAAAAGTTTTATTTAGGTTGTTCCCTATAATTTATAGGAAGACATTATTATACCATTAATTATTTATTGATGGAAGAATTTTTGTTAGACTAGATCCCATGATTTTTATTTTCACATTGAGAGATTTTTTAACATAAAAAATTACTAGTATCTTGATTTATTTTTTTTTATAGATAATTTTATGTTGAATTTATTTAATTGTAGGGAGTGTAAAAAGTTAATATGAATAATTTAATATTTTTTGTTATGACATATTCTAATATTTTTTCCCAACCTAAACAAATAAAATATTTTTAATAATTTTAAATTATTATAATTATAATCCTAAATAATGAGATGTTTTGTAAAATGTTTTTCGAGGAAACAAATAGAGAGATTGCGTGGATACGAAATTTTCATCATACATAGGCGTCATGTGGACTTGAAATTTTCATGCTAGCTGAGATGAAGATCATAACTTAAAACTCAAGTTGCAGCTTTTGGAGACTTTGACTAAGGTATTATATGAAATTAGATTAGATATATTGATGAATTATTCATAAATCAATTTAGGTTAATTTTTTTATAATACATAATAAATAAATGTAAGAGTTTCTTGAATAATATGACTTATTTGTCCTTTATAAATGGTGAATACATAACTTTAATCCCAACAATTTACTACGAGATAGAGAGGAGAGGTGGATCTTACTACAATAAATAGAGCTTATCCTCTCTTTAATTATGAATTGAAACCAGAAAATAAAATTATGTATTTAACATTATTTACTTGTGGTTTTATTTCATAGTCTCTCTTGTTATCAAATTCAAACAGTTGATTACGTCATTAATTGAAAATAAAACAAAGAAGGACTTAATGAGCATAAAGTTACAAGACCAAAGAAACCAAAGCTATTGGAGGGCGTTGCTGCAATAGGTCGGTGGAAAATTTTACAAGTTTTCGTAAAAGTCTGAGTAAAAGTTATAAAATTTGTAATTTTTTATAAGATAAAATATAAAATATTTCCTTGTGATTGGATTTTATTTTCTCTAATTTTATACATTTAGACATTAAAATTTTAAATTGGACAAAATCTAGAATTAACATTCATTATTTACTTAATTAACTATTTTATTAAATTATATTTTTTATAAACTTTTTAAACAAGAATCAAAATATAATCATATGTTGTTTTACCTTATTATTTTTTCACACATAATTTCTATGTGATATGATTAATAAAAATTAAATTAGAGATATAGGATTTTAATTAAATATTTGAAAATAATTTACAAAATTTCGTATAAAAAATGATGTGATATACTTATTTATAATAATATTGTGATTCATACTTAAAAATATTAAAAAATTATATAATTTAATAAAATAATTAATTAAGTGAGTAATATATATATAAATTCCAAGTATTGTGTAGTTTAAAAATTTGATTTTCAAGTTTTTAAAGTTGAAGAAAGCAAAATCTAATCATCTGAAACTTGAAGAGAGTATTTTGCATTTTTCCTTTTTTATATAAAATTTTACTACTTTTTCATAAAAAGTTACAAATATATACTAATTTTGTGTACAACAAATACATAAAAAGTTGTAACTCCATTATTCAAAGTTATAACATTTTTTTTTTTTTTTGGATTTTTTACAAGATTTTATATTAAAAATTGAAACTTTTAATGAAAAATTATAAAAATATGTAAAATGTGATTTTTTTTGGACGGTGTATCAAAGTATAACCCCGGTCTTGAAATGTAATTTTCAAATTGTCTCAGTTACCCAAAAAAAAATTCTCTTTCAATTCAAGGCTTGCTATTCACACTTGGACAATTTTATTCTCTTTCACTTGTAATTTTCAATGCTTGCTCAAAAAATAAATGCTCCTGCCCCTTAGAGAATTTATATTACAAGACAATTGATCTTCATGCTGTCCCTTTGTCCTATTGTCCTTTTATATCCGTATGCTACTTTTAAGAAAGCTTATCGAAGTTCAATTACTATGACAATTGAAACTTTGAGTTAAAAACAGTTAACCTTCTCAATGTTATTTTTACTTTTTGTAAAGTTGGTCGTAATTTTTTAAGCTTCGATTTCCTCATATTGAAAAGAAAATCACATATTTGCAGAACAAGTTCTCATAATGATACCTCTTCACTTTTTCTTTTCCTTTTCTTTTCAAAGAGCTGTGGAGCAGTCTTCCTACTTTCTCTTCCTTCTTTTTTAAACCATATTTCCTTAATCTCAACTCATTCTCACCCATCCCTTTCAAGTTTAAAGTACTCCCATCACTTAGCCACTCAATCTCTGAAAATAACCATGAGTGGAAAATGCTTGGCTTTGTGAACAATCGACCAATAAAATCCATTTTATCACTTCGTAAAATGCTATTTGCATTACTATTTACAACTCTTACAATTCCAAATCATTAAAGTCAAATTGACCCCAATTGTTTCAAATCAGGATGAACTAGAGAGTTATGAATAATGATCGTGTAAGTAACACTACTTCGTGATTTAACGTCCATCCACCTCATTAAAACCAATAATCACATCCATTAACCTACATCACCAAGGGGTGTGTGTTAAGGACTATAGCCCTCAGCATCACAAAGGCAAATCCTTATTTATACAAACACAACAGAAAATAATTCAGGAAAATCTGCATGCAATTAGGCAACAAAGGTAAGACAGTAGTATAGTCCACAATCTTTCACTACTCCCTCTTACCATTACATTATGTTGCAGGACCAGCAGTTTCAGTTTATGTAAATGCCAAGGATTATATAAACTCCCTAGCAGCATAACTTCACCTAGTTAATCTAATCAACAACTGAGACTCATGTCCTTCGCTCAACCTATCAAGGATTATCTGACCACACTTGTCCTACCTTTCAAGAAAGCTAATATCAACAGTCACATGTGTCACATCAAAGCAACATATTATATCAGATCATTTTGCCTCTTCACCGTCACCACTATTACGCCCAGCAGCGGAGCTTCCCTGACCATCTCCACCGGCTGTCCCAACTTCAGAAGCATCCTGCTTGCTTCCTCCACGTACATCATTTGGGCCAGAAGATGAAGGCGGGCCGCCACTGCTGCCGCCTCCAAGACCAGCCTCGCTATGCATTGGATGCATGCCATTATTGATCCCTCCGGGTCTCATTCCCATTTGCCCTTGGATGGCTTGCTGGTGTAGCTGCTGCTGTGGATCCTGCATTTGATGTGGGCTACCAAATGGCATTGGCATCTTTGGGGGGAAAAGACCGGATTGCTGAGCCATTGCTGCTGCAGCCTGAGGATGCTGCATATAGAACCCCGGTTGCATTGCAGGATGTGGGGCCATCTGCAAATGTGTTTAATATGGTAAACAAGGTGATGTGCAAATTTGGTTGATTACCACAAAACCAGCTATGCACGATTTTTACCTGTGGAGGCATGGCTGGTGCTTGTGGCTGGGCATCCGCAATTGCAGCTAAATACATCAAATTTTTTTGAAGCTGAGCTTGGTAACTAGCACATCAATTTATCACGTAACCATTACATTAACCCATGCCAGATGAGCACAAACACACAAGAACATTGCATAATTACTTTCACATCAATAACAATGAAGAGCCAATGGCCATAGACCACATTTTAACTTGCATGTAAAATACAAAAAGCAAGTAGGATGGTATACACCTTATCATAAAATAGTAGCCGACTTAAAAGGTTTATGCAGGCTTAGTACAGACAAGAGGAACCAAATCAGATGCTTTTTAACCAGCTTTCCCAATTCTGACATGGATTTGTCCGTAAATAGACATCAATGAAGTTGATTAGGAAGATTAAAATATGAACAAGCACAAACTTGAAAATACAAACGGGGATAATTAAAATTCAAGGGTCAAAAAGGAATGACAGAGACGAAAACTGCACTATTTATTTTTGTATTACAGCAATTATCATTGACACAAGACTAAAGAAAATCCATGGCTATAGTTATCAGTCAATTTAAAATTTAGTCACACTTTCAAATGCAACAATATGACAACTGTAGAGATAATTGAACATGAAATAATAAAAATATCTCAGATTGAAGTCTCTGATTCTATATTGGGTGGTTTATGCCACACTGATACCTTTCTAGTATCAATATTAATGGAATTCCACCAATGGAAAGTCCCTTCTAGATTACCAAAAAAAAAAAATCAGATTGAAAGACTGTAAGATATCATCTCTTGACTTTTGACACAGTGACATAAACTCTAGATGAAGAGTTTAGGACAGAGTTGGGCCATATTCCAGTCAGAAAATGATCATAGAATCACTGAATTATATGCGTATATAACATGTCAGTGCAGACTAAGATAATTTTACCCACCACTGAGACAATAAACTAATTGGAAACTCAAAATTTAGACCACAAAAGCAAGCACAGATACGAAACATGCAGACAAAAATTGGAGGCCACTTACTGGGCACATTCAGCAAGTTTTCCAAGATTTTGATTGTCCAATATAGCCAAAATCAGTTTCTTGTTGTCATCGAGATACTGCATCATGTTCCAACACAAGGAATGGAGATCAAATGCAAATTATAATGTACTATTTAGCAGAACCTATTACATAATTTTGATTTTTGAAGTGAGGAATGATTATAATACAAAGCAGATATTAATATGACATATATGGTTAATACAAGAACCATTCTGCAACTTCAAAATGCAATTTATTGATCAACATGATACACATAGATTTTATGAAAATCTCACAATAGAATATTTCAATGGACATCAGTCCAATTAGTATAGACATCCTCAGACCCCTACATATTTCAAGAATCCTCCCTCTTGGATGATTTCATTAAGTATAATTTCCAGGTTGCTAGGCATACAATCATAGCTTCTTTGATCAAGAAAGACTAGTTCGCCCTGCCTAAAAAAAACAAAAGAAAAAAAAAAGTAGTAAAACATTATGCAGGAGAGCTGTTATAGCCAAACCAACAGTTTCCACATTAGGTGGTTTAAGTCGAGCCCAAATTCTGTTTCTTTAAGATAAACCGATGAACATACTAAAACTAATACAATTTGCCACCACCAAGCCATAACTCAAAAGTTCTGTAACTCCCAGAAAATGCTGCTACCACTATCAAACTTACAAATCACTGAATTACATGAGATATATAAGTTATTTTCATGTAAAGACCATATTTATTGATCAGAGCCATCCCCAACCCAGGGGTGTCCTGCATGAAGAAATTTTCAAATAGAAAAGATATTCCTAGAAATAGATTATAAAAACAATATCATGAAGAATTGACCCTTTCAATAAAAGGAAAAAAAAATTTAAGCAGTAAACAGATAAAACAATTGTGGGTATATATCTTTGCATACCTACAAAGTTTGGAAACAGTTAAGAGGTCAGAAAATTCATGATTTTAAAAGGTCCTCAACAACCCTGAAGATTGGGTAGTTCCCCTTTCAAACAAGAAATGTATTAGAATGAAAACTTGTGGCCATCCTGGACTGAAGGTTGAGGATGATGTAAATTGCACTATGACTAGAGTAGTTGTTCAGTGGTCCTAAATTCCTTTTGAGAATGCTACATGAATTGATTACAAGGTTGATCTTCAGTTTCCCCATCAGTTGCAGCCTTCAGTCAATCATCCTTGAGAACAAGGATGTACTCAAAGAGGGGTGTTGATACAATACAACTGTGATTTCACAAAATTCCTGTATTTGTTACTACACTGTGTTTCACCAAGGGTCTAACTGTCCTAGTCATTTTCCTTCTCCTATTTTTTGTTTTCTGTTAGAAACTCTGGTACTAGAGTTCATGTGGTGCTATAGTGTTGGCTAGGTCTTGACTTTCTGTTATTTCTCTCGAGCTGAGAATCTATATAAAGGAGCATAGTATTGTAATCGAATCTAAGAAGATCTTATCAATGAAAATGGTGAACCAGCCTCTGAGCTAACACTGCCTTCAACCAGACTCTGTTTTTCATTTCTCATTCAAGTTCCACTTTCTATTCTATCCTATCAGAATTGCAATGTCAGATAGATGC
>JANHAO010012490.1:0-16427 GCA_026873985.1 Saraca asoca | reverse complement strand
TGTGTGTTTAGATGTAACTCACTTACATCTCAACCGTGAGGTCAGCTGCTCATCATATGAGAAACACCCCAGCGTCTAGTCTCAAAAGATCCAATAGTTCCCAGTTATAAGATCTCGACTAGTGTCATTTTAGTGCAGAAGTTTACATCATTAATAGTCACACTCACCATCCTATAACCCCTTATGGAATTGACTGAATGAGATAATTTTTCACCACGGACTTCATCTTACGTATGCAATACACGATGAATGCAATATAAAATGACTATTCAACCTTTATATCCAAATCCACAGAATGTATAGTTCTGGATGTGATATGACTCAATCAAATTGGCCTAGGGCACCCACCCAAACTAACACAATGAAAGCAATATAAGATGAATAATTAACCTTTATTATCAAATCAATACAGAATGTATAGTTATAAATACAATAGAGCTTAATCACATTGGCCCTAGGACACCTATCAAACTAACAGACGGTTGCTTGGTGACCCAAATCTCCAAGGGTAATGGGAAGCCTGACTTGCCCCACTGGTAGTATTGCATCTCCTGTAAAGTCATAAAGAGGCCCTGGGGAAGGCTTCAGTTAATCTTCATTTAGTCCCATCTGTTCAAAACATCCTTTGTACATGATGTTCACCGAGCTGCCTGCATTGATTATAATTCTTCATATCTTGGTGTTACCAATTCTAACTTGCATAACTTGTACGTCGTTATGGGGGGAATGTACCCCTCATGCATTTTCAACTGTGAAGGTGATGCTGTCTGAGGTCGTCCTTGCTTTCTTAGTGGGACCCTCAAATTCATTATGTCTCATGAATAGGATATGATTTGCTTCTTACACATAATATTTATGCGACCTGTTTGAAATGCCTACAATGTTAGACCCATCATGAATGGTAAATATAGTTCTCACCGTGAACACCTCCTCCTGCTCAGGAGTCCATTGGCGCTGTTACTGTGCTAGTTGCTATTTCATAGGTCGCACCACATAATCTTTTAAATAACTTCTCTTGATTATGTCATCAATTACATCCTTGAGTGCCCTAGATTCCAGAGTGTTGTGCTTGATTTCATCATGATAAGCATAATACTTGTTCTTATTTTTGAACTGGTCAGAAGTCTTTATAGGTTTAGGCTTCCCGAAATCCTTCTTATCCTTTTCTATCACAAAGATCCTTTCCTGAGTATCTGATAAGACATTGTAGTCGTCATGGTGACCTTTATGTTAAGATCACTCATTCTTGCCCTTTTTTGTGATCTGATTTTTAGGGTCATCATCTTGACCCTCATTGCAGTTCTCAGTGTTGTTCCTCTTTTTACTGGTGTTGGAGCTATTAGGCTCGTCCTTACACTTCTTAGGGCCAAAAATTTTCTCTTACCTGATCTCTTTGGTAGCTCATTGATAGAATTCACCCAGGTCCCTTATCGAAGACTTGTATATGCTCTCATATAACTTCTCATCTTTGCAGAGTCTTGCTGAGATCGCTGTTAAGATACTCTCATATGAGAGATTTTCTACATGATTGACTTTATGTTTGAACCAGGTAATGTAGTCTTTTAGTGATTCATTCTTTTGGTGAAAGATTGTTGCAAGGTGGTAAGGTGGTGCGAGCTGCCTTCTCAGTACCCTGTACTAATTGATGAATCTCTTGTGGCATTCTTCCAAAGTGTTAATGCTGCGAGCTTTAAGATTCTTGAACCATGTTCGAGGTATGTTTCCTAGAGTTGCTGGGAAGACATGACACTTGACCAAAGGATTGGTTATCTGAAGATTCATCTGATATTGAATGCATCCAGGTGGTCGTATAGGTCATTATCCCTATTGTATAGTGAGATAGTGGGAACTTTGAACCTATGAGGGAGAAGCTCTTTCTCAATCTCCCTGGTGAATGGTGTTTTCCTTTCGTAACAATCTTGGTATTCTTGAGCTTGAGGGCGTTGTTTCAACTGCTCTACCCTCTAAAACAGTTCCTATACTATATAGTCCTAAGTCTCAGATCATCGGCTAAAAGATGACTGGCTCCTCTTTTTCTTATGGGAGTGTCGATTTGAGGTTCTGTGCTTTCTTTACTCATGCCCGGTAGGCTTTGATCTAAAAAATGTCTCTGGTTGATCCTGTTTGAGCCTTCAGCTCGACATGAACCCCCACGTCATTGATGATCCTCTTCATTCTCCTCACAAGCTCAATGGACCTCCAACCTTGGTAGAGCAAGTTAAATGAGTGTGCTGAAGTACTTCTCTAGTTAGTCTCTATTCCTGAGCTCCTTCCCGTGTCTGTTGGAGAGCTTCTTCCTATGCAATGCCCCCATTCTGGTTTTATGAGCATTGGGCTTGTGTTTAATTCAATACCCTAATCATTTCAGCCAACTCTCATACCATTTTTTCCAGTGCCTCATGACACTGATACCATGCTTGTATTCCATCAATAATGTCAGGTTCGTGTAGGGCCGCTAGGGTATGTTGGCAGTAACATCTGTGGTGGGGATGACGGAAATGTCTGCCATGAGAAGGATTGGATCCCTCTGTTGTTATATATGACCATCAAGTTGGTCAACTGTAGCATTTGAACTCCTAACGGTTCTTCCTTTAGCCATAAAAAAAAGTCAAGGGGATGTAGTTTAGGGCCCTCCTTCCAGCACTAAATGTTGACAATCAAAGCCGGTAAACCCAAGTTTAGAATTCCAAACTGTAGATTGAATGTAAAAAGAGAAAGAGAGAGAAAAAGGAAGAAGAGGGAGATACCAGAAGTTTTTAACGTGGTTCAGCTAAAGTCAACTTGACCCCTATGTCTTTGACTTTTATTACTCTTTGTTGAGTGTTTTGTATCTGATGATTAAATTATTTCAGTACAATGATTTCGTCCCTTTTTATAACGGTTGAGGGGTTATAGTTTGAATATAAATCTATAATAATAAGTATCATGACTTGATTAAGATTACATAATAGATAAGGGTTGATGGCTATATGTCACAACCTGCCCAAGGGGTCTGTGACCGGCATAGAAGGTCACCCGTAAGAAATCTCGTACAAGCCTAACTATGCATATTGACCCATAGATACACATCTATTTCTGTCGAAAATCTGACAGATTTTCCTCCATAATCTGGACGCCCAGGCTCAAGGCCTTAATGTATAACAAGGGCCACACGCCCATTAAAAACTGTACAATAAATAAACAGACACGCAGTGGCCCAGACTAAACAACAATAATCTATTGGGTATCCAATACTCAATCACAAATATAATATAATAAATATTTCTATCTAACAGCCATGTCTCAACATCAATGTATACAAGGTTTCACAATCAAACAATATAAGCTATATGTCTAGCAAGGCATATGCAGCAGCAACCAAACACGTAGTGGCCCGAATTAGATATTTGTCCTATGGAATATCTGGAACACAAACTAATTCAATATGTGATTATTATTTTACCTATTACTATTTATATACCTTTACTGTTTTACACCCTTTTTATCTTTATTAAAGGAGTTTTGAACATTTAGTAAGCGAGTAGTCCCACCACAGACTGAATATTCAATTTACAAAATTATATGAAATCCATCAAAAAGACATGTATTTTTTAAGCTAAATATTTTTGTCAAACAAAATTTCCTTCGAAATCAAATTTTTCTGAAAACCATATACATTATATATTTCTTAAAATGGCTTTTTTCATAAATCAAATATTTCAAAACATAATTCTATTCTTTTAAAAACAAATACTGATTAGATTCAGATAATTCCAATAAGTAATCAAAACCGATCAGATCACCCCCATACCATCCATAACACCAATCAAGTATTTTTTTTTTTAAGATTACACCCTCCCCCTTATCACTTCAATTGATACCGGGTGGTCACAAGTGCACCTGAGGGTTTCATGGGATTATCTAGTGGTTTCGAACCTAAAAGAATCCAACAAGGAATCAGAACTAGATCTCCATGTCCAACCGTATCAAACCTGGCCAGATCTCCTTTTTATTTCTCCTACATATTAGAACTGATATACACAGGTGCACTTATAGGTTGCCAAGGAACTACCAATGGATCTTTAGTTAAATAAATTATTTTAAATTTAATATTCGATGAACAATAGTGTCAAAAAATATATATCTAAATCAATCAAAGTATTTTCAAAGTCAACTAAAGGATTTCTATTTTCTTTTTCATTTAAAACGTAGATAACAATATCAACACCTGGATCCAAGGAAACTTCTATTAATAATCGTGACATTATCATTTATCAGTATTTCCTTTTCACTTATTACAGATACAGAATACTTATATTCAATAGTCACATTTTTCATTACCGTCCCTGGAGTTATTACTGCCATTCATGCTATTTACTGTATTATCCAGCCCTTAGGTTGTTCACAAATATTACCCGATTACCAATAGATTTCCATTGAGTTCAGGGTCTTAAATTGTTCAAACTTTTCACATTGAAAATATTTTTATCAATTTTCATAATAAAACCAGTTAAACTACATATTTTAAATACGAACAATACCTCAGAATAAATCATCATCGATATTTCAAATTATTCAAAGAAAACCACACTTTTAAAATTTAATAAAATTACTTCTCAATGTAAAACAATATTTGTAAGGGTGGGACTATCCACTCATAATCATTTCTTTGAATTCCAAATTGTAAAAATTACAGCAACTAAAATCATTCAGCAAACCAGAATTTATACCGCAAACAGCAAACTAGCATTTATATAGCAACCAGAATCTATACAACAAACAGCAAACTAGAATTCATACATATAAGCAAAACAAATTATCAACTCACATTCAGATTATAAAATTTGTAGAAATATCAAGCAGTACAAAATTTATATTTTACCATAAACATATCTAAATCAAATTGTCAAGAAATTTTCCAATTTCATCAACTATTCATTTTCAACCATTCACACAAATTTCTTAACAACTTTTAATCGAAGTAATGAAGTACTACGTAATAAAACTAATGATCTAGGATTACTCACTAGGTCTCAAAGTAGTTGTTGTCAGCTTGCCACCGGCCAGAACGCTGTCGGCGGCCCAAAAGCCATGGCTGGCCGAATCAGCAGAGAAACAGGGGAGAAGAAAGGAAATTTGCACTGCTATCAAACTTTTCGATCTCCACATCCCATTAACATGATCGGTGATGGCGGGAACAACTGGGTGAGCAAGTTGCTTCACCGGAGAGTGGAATCAGCATAAAAGATTTCGACCGGAAGCAGGACCCATGCCTCCATGTCGGAAGGAAGAAATGCCAAAGAAGGAGAAGCCACAGTCTCATACTGGCAAGAAAATTGAAGCAAAACGGAACCATTGGCCGGAGGTGCCTCGACACTGCACAAGACTTCAAAAAATTTCGGAGAATGCCAGAAATGGAGAAGAGAGAGTCGGGAAGAAGGGGGAGCCCGAATGGGAAAGGCTGGCCCATGAGGGGGGCACCGGCTGGTCTAGGCCTCCCCTTTTTATAAATAAAAATTATATTTATATTTTTCACTTTGGCCCCTAAAGTCTTAACCGACTTACACTAGGGCCCAAACACTTTTATGCCACTTTAACAAAAGCCCAGTTTCCACAAATCTTTTCAATTTGATCCCTACCAATCTTTCAATTTAATCCTTTTTCAATTTTGATTTTATTTTCAATTTTCTTTTTATTTTCATAAATATTTCATGTGATACACTATAACAGACTCCCATAAAAGCAGGAAACTGAACGGATTTCCTTGGACTGTTGGTTGTGGATGCGTGCTTTGATCTATGATCCGAGCCTTGTTTTCAATGACCTAAGGTGGCTGCTTTGACTCGTGTTAACTAGCGACCTTAATTCATATTTAGCGACCTGATGTCTTGGTCCAGCGATCTCAATCCTGAGTGAATTATATCCTTATTAGCTGGGTCTGTCCATTAGCCTTTTACCAGCCCATGTATGCAATTTCAAAAATACACATAATAGATCTATAATATTTATTTAAATCAATTTTATCCTTTATATTTTAAAATTGATATAACGTGGGATGCTTTATAAATTAAATTATAAAAAAAACATACATAAAATGACAGGTAATAAATTGAATCACATGTAATATTCATTAGATTAAAATTTTTGATTTATTATATATTTTTACTCATAAAAATAAGTTTTAAAATAATAATCTTTTTTTAAAGTTTCTGCATAAAATTTTCTTCTACTTCTCTCTTATATTCTTATATGTCATTTGCAATTTCCACGGATAAAATTGCATACTACTTTAGTAGCGAAAGAGTTGTGATAGCGATAACGAGGATGTTTAGTAAACAACTTTTTGATCAATTTTTAATTGATTTTAAGGGCTTTAGTTATTTGAATAAGTTTAACTATTTTAAGTGTTTAGTAAATAACTGTTTGAATTAACTTTTTTTTTGTCTTTAAAAAACTAATTTTAAAAAGTTAAAGAATTCAACTTTTTTAATTAGCAATTTGATATTTAGAGTGTAAAAAAAAAATACTATCCTTAGTTAATTCAATCTTGATACTCTTACCTTTAATATACAAAAAAATCCTTATATGAAATACATATTTCATAATAAATCCTTTCCTTATTTATATGTATTAAATATATTGTTTGGCCCCTTCTTCATTTTCTTTCAATATCGAGTCATAGGAAATAATAATAATAATAATAATAAATTTATTTTTATTTAAATTATCTATTTTAATGAAAACTTATAATAAATTATAACTATTTGTTTCTTAAAAGAAAATTTAATAAACAATATATTATAATTATTTATTTTTTAAAAGAAATTTATAAATAATAAATTATAATTATTTATTTTTCAAGAAAAATTTAATAAATAACACATTATAATGATTTTTTCAAAGAAAAATATGATAAATAATTTTTTAAAATTTAAAATATTATTAAAATAAATTATAAAACATAGTTATGTTCTTCTATGTCATTTTATATATAAATAATTAATAATAAATATTTAATTTTATCAAATATCTTTGTTACTAATATTATTGATTAATCAAATTAATTAATATATTCAACTAACAGTAATCAATTAATTCTCAAATAGTATGATTACAGATTTAAGATGAAAATGATGATAATTTAAAACTTAGTTTTTGAAGTCAAATTACTTAAGCAGCCCAACTTTTAACTTAATTAGCAGCCAGTCAAAACCTCATTCAATGGGTGGTTCACGTATATTTTAATCTTAAATTGGGCATTAATTTGTCGGAGAACATGGAAGAGCCAAATTCACAGATGAGCTGAGCTCCTCTCAGGTCCAATTCCTTCAGCTCTCGTTATAGCCGCGGCCAAACGTTAGCCGTTACCTTCCCCCATTCCAATACCATTTGCTTTTCTAGTCTGTCATTCTTGGAGTGCTTTTCACGCTCTGCTTTGACGATCAGATGCTATTGCATCTTTGGGGGATTTTCTCTGACATAAATCGTTTTGGTTAAGTTAATCTCTAAAATTACTCGTTATCTAGCTCATAAAACCAATTAAACCTGTATTTGCTTCAGAATTCAGAATCCACTCAGCTCCATTTTCGTCGTCTAATCACTTTTCAAAGATAGGTAGGTGCTCGTGGCCGATTAAACTGATTCGGGTAAGTCAAAGGCCGGTAGTTTCGCAGAAGCATGGTTTCGTTATCAAGTGCCGTTTTGTATTCTCTACCAATACGAAACGGTGTCTCTTGCTGCACTAGATTTGCAGTTGCGGATGATAGGGTTATAAATTCATGTTATATCAATCAGAGTAAGAGCCATAGAAAGGTCGTTTGTGCTTGTGTGGCTCCTCCCCGAAACCTGAAGGGCGACGACTCATCGGCAATTAAATTCAATGTAATTTACGGTGTGCCATTGTTTTTAAGTTTTTTTTATTGGGTCGTCTCTCTATGTTTGATTGGAAAGGCTATTTTTTGGTTCATCTTGCACAATGGTAGGGCCTTATAGCTACTCCGCCAGTTTTGCGCATTTTGCAAACTATGTTTCTGTGACTTTTTTGCTAAACATAAGAAGTCATGCCGCAATACACCCCCGCTTCCTCTTTACTCTCTGCTTTTGATGATCGTATATAATTTCTTTGTTATTGAGCTACATCTTAGCTTCTGGAAGATGCGATTGGTATTTCTTCTATTTTGCTGTGAAAGGAAGTTGCATAGCAAGTACTTATAATGTTCTTTTTTTTGGTTAGCTGACAACAATTATATTGCTAGGGTTCTTCAAAATCAGAACATCTAAGCACACTACGGGATCCTGAGGATGACTCTGATGTTCTTATTGAGTGTCGAGATGTCTACAAGTCTTTTGGGGAGAAGAAAATCCTGAATGGAGTGAGCTTCAAGGTCATTATCTTTTGTCAATTAGCTGTCATTGGCCCTTTTTTTTTCTCAACCGCCATGGATCCTCTGCTTCATACTTGTATTATACATTTAAGAACGAGTTTTCGAGGTCAATCCTGTTTGAATACTTGTCAAACTAGAGGAGGCCTATAGATTTTCATCATGTCCTTAGGGAACTTGTTAATTCTTTTCATTTCTTATATGTTCTATCTAACTAATAGATCAGACATGGTGAAGCTGTCGGAATAATTGGTCCCTCTGGGACTGGCAAGTCAACAGCTTTAAAGATCATTGCAGGACTTCTTGCTCCAGACAAGGTAAATAAGTGCTGATCATACTAAGATTGGTATATCTCACATAAATTTAAACAAAACTGTTTTCAATCATTTTTTTTTTTTTTGTTGCCATAATTAGTTTCATCACTTCTTGGATATTATTGTTGTCCAATATGCAGGGGGAGGTTTATATTCGTGGTAGAAAGAGAGATGGTTTGATAAGTGACGAGGAGATATCTGGTCTTCGGATTGGATTAGTAAGTTGTAGAGTAACCTATGCTATACTTTTGTTAAGTGTTATGTTTTATTGTAATCTTTATTGTTTATATGTAAACAGGTGTTCCAGAGTGCAGCACTTTTTGATTCTTTGACCGTTCGTGAAAATGTTGGTTTTCTCTTGTAAGATGTGGTCTTAATTGCTTTTGGATTTTTTTTTTTTTTTTTACATTGATATCTAAAGTGTGATAAATGATGAACAGATTGATTTTTTCTGTCTTCTATTGTGGCATCAACCTTCTTAATTGTTCAGGTATGAAAAGTCAAGCATGTCTGATGAGCAAATATCAGAGCTTGTGAGGGATTGCTTGGCTGCAGTCGGATTAAAGGTATGCTTCAAATTTCAATTGTTATCAATCTGACAGCAGGTCTGTAATTCTTTTTTTGACAGATTATGAAAATTATTGGTCTGATTACCGTTAGGTGCTGACCACCGCATTAAGGAGTAGCAATGCTAATCTATGTTCTGTTTCAACCATTGGGAAATTCGTTATTATGTAATTGTATTGAACATTAAAAAATTAGAATGTTTTATGTGGAATATCAGCAACTAGATCGCTGAACTCACACTCCTTGAGCTTCCATCTATTTGGCTGCTTACCGTTCTATTTAGTGCCTAGACTAACACATTATCCTTTTTCCAGGGTGTTGAAGATCGGCTGCCTTCTGAGTTGTCAGGTGGGATGAAAAAACGAGTTGCTTTAGCTCGGTCTATAATTTATGACACCACAAAGGATTCAATAGAGCCAGAGGTGTGTTAGAATGAAAAATTTAAACTTTTTTCTGTAATCTGTAACCCGCATCATCAAATTAACAGCTTGTCAAAAGCATTCCTAAGTGGTTTTCTCTTTCCTTTCTATACATTAAAGCGATTTAAACTGGTGTGCAGGTGCTCTTGTATGATGAACCCACTGCTGGGCTTGATCCTATAGCATCTACTGTAGTTGAGGATCTAATTCGCTCTGTACACATTAAAGGTCGAGATGCAGTTGGGAAACCTGGGAAGATTGCATCTTATGTGGTTGTCACTCACCAACATAGTACCATTAGAAGAGCTATCGACAGGCAAGTATATTTTGATAATGGTTGCAAGCCTCACCTTGAATTTCTTTCATAACCCAGTATAATATTTTCTGGTGAATGACTCTGGTAAATATGCCCAAAGCTGACATGTTTTTACATAAATATAGGTTGTTGTTTCTGCACAAGGGCAAGATTGTTTGGGAAGGAATGACTCATGAGTTTACTACATCAACAAATCCAATTGTTCAACAGGCATGAAGTTTTGATTCAATTTCAATTAATTGAGTTTTTCCCATATGTAAAATGTTCACAACCACTAATGTTTGTTTTTTCTGTGGTAGCAGTTTGCATCTGGGAGCTTGGACGGACCCATAAAATATTAGAAGAGTGCTATGATGATAAACCATATAGGAATGTGAATGGCGCATGCAGATCTAGCCTTCTATACACGACTCTGAAATGAACAAAGAATTAGTTGCTCTTGGAAACTGTGATAGTTACATATTTAGTTTGGCTTGGATTTATTCTGGAGTGGTAAGGACAGTAGTTAGTTGTCTACAGACACGTGAGGTACTTAAGAAATGATTATTCTAAAATTGATTCCTCCGCAAATAGGGATGAGATTGGTACAAGATATTTCTCAATGGAATGTTGGAGATTTTTAATCAACAAATCTGCTTCATGATTATAGGTTGCCTCTTGTATGCAACTGTAAGTTTTATTTCTTTCTGCACATTCTTTTGCTGTCTCACATCCCCTTAATATCATTTGACAAAAAGTACTTCATTCAGTTCCTCTTCCCCGGCCCCATCCAAAGAGAGTAAATAATGAAATCACTGGCAAAAATACCGTCTAAAATCATAGGATGATGAGAAGAGTGTGTCACAATTGTAAACACAGAATATATATTAAGACAACAAAATTCCATATCAGCAAGACTGGCAACAATCTACAATGATAAGCCAATATTTCCTTCTTTACCACACGGACATCACACAAGAATGATATTGATATCAAATTATAACCAAATTTTCATCATAACTAGGCATTGGGCATATTCTCTCGCCGACTTGACGAGTGGTTTGATTATATATATGAAAAAGGCATCCTGAGATGATGCGTATCCATTATTTTGTGTTCCGCGACGGAGAACTTGTATCTCATTCCAATCTGAATTCAAGATCAATGAAGCTGGACCGTAACCCTTTTCAACCCCATTCCCTGCATTGTCTGAAACACCCAGTCCAACTGCGGTGGGGTGAGGAGGACTAAGTAACACAAACATCTTCAATATAAGTCGATGATCAGTTCTAAGCCCCACTCAGAGTGTTTATGTACACTTCTGGTAAGAACAGAGCTACCACAAGTTAATGTATTTTACCAGAGAAAGTATTCCGTTCTCACCGGCATCTAATCAAACTTTTGTCTGTAGAATGTATTTTCTTGCTCGAGCAGAACAGAAGAGAGCAACAACTCCAAAATCAAAACTAACAAAGGCACTTATAAAGAATACTCCAATAGAAATTGGTCCATCCATCATATCTTCCTTAAACGATTTCCCTTGCATTGATGGACTCCTTGTTTTGTCACATGTTCCAGTGGTAGATTCCAAGCATAAATCTGGATTCCCAGCAAATGCACCCGGAAACCTCCCATACCCTTGCTTCTGAGGTACGTATCCAGAAAAACAGTTATAAGACAAATTCAGGAGAGTCAGATCATGAAGGGTGTAAATGTTTCCTGGGATCTGACCTGAGAAGGAGTTATGTGACAGATCTAACACTCTTAAACTTTGCATTTTCTGCAAGCCTGGAACCTGTCCATCGAGAAAGTTGTATGACAAATTCAGATATTGTATGTCTGCAAGTCCAAATAGACCCCTGGGAATCTCCCCATGTAGTAAATTGTTAGATAAATCGATTCCAACCACTGAAGAAATTTCATAAGTGAAGCTGGACTGATTGCTATCCGCAACTGCCACTGAAATTTTCAGTTGCAAACTTCTTGCAGCAACAAATGACTCTCTAACAGCGACATCTCTCTTCCTAAATAACAAGCTACCCTTAACATTAACATCAGGTATGAAGCCAGAAAACTTGTTGCCTGAGAAATCCATCATCTCTATTGCTTCAAATGAGAACAACCAACTTGGAAGAGTTCCACTGAATTTGTTCTGGGCAAGAGAAAGATACTTGAGGTTCGTCCATTTGGTTATTGCATCATTCAAGGAGCCAGAGAGATTATTGGAACTAAAGTCTACAATCTCCAGAGATTTACAGCCTGCCAAAGTGAGTGGTATCACACCAGAAAACCTGTTGTTGCTAATATCCAGAATCTTCAGACTGTCCAATGCATCCAACTCTGGCTGGATTGCACCAGAAAGATTGTTGTTATTAAGTATTAAAGCAAGAAGCTGGAAGCACCCAACAATATTTAAAGGAATGGTACCAGACAATGAGTTGTACGAGAGATCAATCACTTGGAGGTAAGTCAAATTTCCAATTCTGGCAGGAATTTCACCAGAAAGACTGTTGTGAGAAAGGAACAAAGCCTGCAAGCTTTTCAATTCTGTAATTTTCAATGGAATTTCACCAGAAAACTGATTGTGAGAAAGGTCAAGAAGTACAAGACCCAATTTCTCTGTCGTCTCAGCAATTTTGCTTGGAATAGGACCAGACAAATCATTATTACTCAAGTCCAAAACAAGAAGCTTCTCAGAGAACATAAGTCTTGGAGATATTTCATACTTCAACTGGTTAAAGGATAGGTTCAGATGAGTCAAAGCTTGAAAGGAAGCAACACACGCAGGTAGTCCACCCACAATAGAATTGTTCGACAGATTTAATACAGTCAGAGACAAAACTGAGGCTGCAAAGCAAGGCAAAGTACCTGAAAATTGATTGGAAGCAAGATTGAGAAAAATCAAAGGCTGGTGAAAATGAGGTAGGTTACCAGATAAATAATTGCTTTCAAAGTCCAAATACTTGAGGGATTTCAAGTAAAGCAAGCTCTCTGGAATTTCTCCACCAAATGAATTGAACCCCAAATCAAGCTTTTCCAAATTTGCAGAGAAGTTACCAATCCACCCAGGCAGTAGGCCTCGCAAACCGCGGTTCCCATTCAGAACAAGTTGAGTAAGCTGCCCAAGCTTCATGAAAGAGTCCGGTATTCGACCACTAAATTGATTGTGACTGAGATCAATGGTTCTGAGTTTAAGCAAACTTCCAAAACAGACGGGAACTGGACAAATGAAGTTATTGTGGGATAAAACCACGGTTTCCAAATACGAAAGGTTGCAGAAATTGGGGTGAATTTGGCCGGACAAGTTCATATGGGTCAAGTTAATGGAAACAACTCGGCCAGTTCGGTAGTCACATGTGATTCCGGTCCAACTAGAGCAGTTAAAGCGGACCCAGTTTGACAAGCTCCTGTTGGGGTCTACCCATGACCTGAACAGTATAAGGGAGGCCTTGTCTTGTGGATGAATATCAACCGACGCAGAAAGGCTCGAACATAGAAGAACCAAAGATAGGAGTGTTAACGGATGAAGTTTAAGGGCTTTAATGGAGCAGAAAGCTGAAACCGAAACCCAGTTGTGTCCCATGACAGGCAGCAAAATGCGATTTTGAGAGAGAAACAGGAAGGGAGAAGACAAGCAAACAGAAAGATGCAAAATTAAAGAGATGGTTTTCTGGATGATTGAAGAAATACAAGGACGGAATGAAAGGGAGAAGAGAAAGAGAGGAACTTACATTGAGAGAAATGGGTCAGTGAGCTAAGCTTGGGGACTGAATGAATGAATGAATGGATGGTATGTGGAAAAGCTGTGTGGTTGGTCTCCCTTTTTTTCTGCTTTTTCATTCGCCTTTTCCTTTTACGACTCTTCTGTTGCAAATGCGGCATATGTGGGAGCGGCAGCAGCATCGCCTTCCTTGTGCATCTCTCTCTCTCTTATTCTGACGCTACATTCCTCTTCTCAGAACTCCTGTGTTTCGTTTCGAGCGCGTGAACTTTACGCTCCAATCATTCTGCTGCATCAATATTACTTTCATTTTTATTTTAAATTTTAATCGCTTTCTTTAGACGCAACCGTACTTTATCAATGTTGGTCCAGCAAGCGCAAGATCGCTTCACTGCTTCTTTTTAGAAAATAAATAAATAATAATAAAAAGTTACGCTTCAAGTAATTATAATTTAATTAATTAAAGATAAAACGGATATGACAAAAAAATTGCTACATGACATGACATGTAACTGCATTACATAAATAGTCATGTCATTGTAAAAGTTAAAAAATATTGATACGCATACATATTTTTTTTTAAGTGCTTAAAATTTCATCAGACAGACGAAAGATTCTGTTAAAAAACTAAGCTAAACTTTCATATTTTCTTATCATATGGATTTGATTCCTCCAATTGAAATATGAAAAGCTAAAATTACAATTATTATAAAGTTAGAAACAAGGAATTTAAAGGAGCAACAAAAAAGAATTATTAGTTTTACATTTAATTTTTTTCTGAAATAGTTTCACATGTAATTATTTACACCACTCTTATGCAATAAAAAAATGACTTTAAATTATTAAAGAATTATTTTTTAATTATGTATAAAACATGACCGCCTTTTCTTTAATTAAAACATCGTTAAAGTAAAGTGCATATATGAATATAGTAATTTATGAAAAAAATCATTGAATTCAAATTTATATATTTAAATCACGAATTGTACAAAGGCTAAAAGTAAATAAAACAATGCTCCTCTCACATCACAATTAAGTTCTACAATTTCTACACACAACCGCATCCAACTTGTCCATTTTTATTTTTACAAGGCTAACTGTGCTTCCGGTGGTTGAATATTTGAATATAGATTTGATATTCAAAAGAACATTATTCAAAGGCTAAGTCTATGAAATTTTAAACTTGCAAGAGATTCAAGTGTTTTTAACGTTGGATTACATATTTTATTTTAAAATTTTTATTTTTAATTTAATTCATTTGATTTGATATTTTAAAATAAATTATCAAAATATAATTATTTTGATAAATTGAAAATTTAGATTATTAATTAGAAGAAATAAATCTGGGCATTATTATGTCCGAATTGTTAAAGTATAAATACAAGTCATCCCACTTGGGGAAGAATTGTAAACCATTTAAGTTACTACAAAAGTTATTAGCATTTTTTGCCAAAAAATCAACCATATTATTGGGCTCCTTATAAATATGTTTGACAGGAGGATTCCTCATAGTAACCAACAGGACCTGCAATTTTCAATAAAGCCGCAAACAAAGAAGTATGATCTGAGAAATTAATATTTGTTAAAGAGTTTATAATAGTTATAGTATTAAGTCCAATCATACCTGGGAATAAACCTCTATTTTGAGCTAATATTAAATTATCTATCAATCCACATAATTTAGGTACTAAATTTGAGTTTACTATAAGCCCTCTACTGCAGCATATGATCCTTTCCCCATCATTGTTTCTAATTATAACAAAGCAATTAGCTTGGCCAGGATTCCCTTTTACTACTCCATCAAAATTCAATTTATATCATCTCTAAGGAAGGGACTCCCATCCGATTTCTTTAATCAGTTGTGAAGAAAGTACCTTATCATGTTTCATAATTGCCCAATATTCCATATAGCGGCCTTTTTTTGGATCAAATCTTCCTTCATCAGAATTAAAAATCAATCTAATGTTTCAAATTCCAAAAAAAGAGCATAATAGTTCAAGACACATTAATATTGCAACTTAATTGATTTGAAGTCAGATTGCATTTCAATAAATCCACAAAATCTGAATCAAAAGGATTTCAAACATGATTCAAGGATACATAAACTATACCAAAGATCCAAAATCACAAGACACTTGTAAAATATGGCCAATAAAATCAATGTTAGTATGACATGATACACAAAAAGGAGATAAATTCATTCCCCTCTTAATTAAGAGTTACCTCGTGGGATTCCTACTTAAAATAGCCAGCCAAATAAAGAATTAAATTTTTGGAAGAATTTTCCAAATTCATTTTAAATTATTAGCTAAAGCTAAGTTGTGAGTTTGCTTTGGGAGGTAGTAAATGTTTTTAATTGAACACTCATGAGATTTGGATAAATCCCAAACCAATCTGTCATCCTTGTCAATAAGACTAAAAAGGATTTCAAAAATTGAGCTAACAATCCTATAAGGAAGAGACATGAATAAACTGTTTAAATTCAAAATCCTAAATAATAACATCAAATATAAAAACAATTAACTTATTAATAGTTTGAGTATGAAAAAATAACATTTTATATTTAGTAATGCTATTATTGAACTTATTTTTAAAATAATTTTCTAAACTATTTTTTCAGAAAAATATATTATTTGTTATTTTTGTTTAATGTGTGTGTGTATTTTAAAAAGTTAAAAGTCCCACATAGGATGGTTTGTAAGAAGTCAAAAAATTTGAATTTAAATAATTTTAAAAGCTTACCAGCAACTG
>JANHAO010012489.1:0-16356 GCA_026873985.1 Saraca asoca | reverse complement strand
CTCTTAGAATATTAATCAAGTTTAATTTAGTGAATTGGCCTTGTTTTGTGATTTGGTCATGATTTAGAGCTTAATTGAATTAATTACTTAATGTTGGGATTTTGAGACTATTTCAGGTTTTAAGCTACAACTTGAGCTCCATATATTAGATTGGGTCAATCTTTATATGGTTGGAAAGCTAAGAGAAATCTCTACAATTTTTATGTTGAGGCTAGAGCCAATTTTGTTGGTAGAGGTCTCAAAATTTACCGTTAAATTTCCCTAGAATTTCTATCTAGAATTGACCTTGTCACAATGTTTTGGGCTATTATTTTGTGTTGTTTTATGGGTCACCTTTGAGACTTTTTTGGCTTTGTTTTGGGACTATTTGACCCTCTTATTTTCATTATTTTTCTTGTTGAATTAAGACTTGAGTTTGTCTTGCTTTTGGGTTATGTTCCAGCCAATATTTTCGGCCAACTAGATGTTATGTGTTTCAACCAGCTTGTTTGGCTAATTAGTTAGCCATGTCTTGTACCTAATTAGCTTGTCTATTTGGTTATTTGGATAGGTGTTTAGTTGGGCTTATTTGAGACTTGTAACCAAGCCCATAATTGAGCCTAATTGCTATGATGGGAGGCATGTTTCCCTTATTATTCACATTTGACAAATTGAGAATTGAATAGTGTCCTTCTTTGAGCAAAATACTCTCCTAGGGTTCTTACTAGAACTTGAAGACTTATCAAAGAGTTTTCTCCTTGTGATGTCAATGTCTATCACTTATCACTCTCCTCCTACTTTTCTAGGGTGTGGTGTGAATATCTTTCTCTTTTTTTTTTTTCAATTTTTCATGCTGAATTACTAAATTGGAGATAGATCTATGGGCATCTCCAAGGGAGATCACATTATAAACTAAAGCAAAAATTGTAATAACTGAAATGTCAATTAATTAGCATATGTAAATTGAAAGTAGGAAGAGGAAATAGAATCAAGGCTAATCATCAAAGAACATTAGAATGCTATATTCGGAAAACTCAAAATAGAATTATGAAAATATGTAAATAGAAAGTAGATTTGTCATAGGTATTCAAATCATGGACGATGCTAATTGATGAACACTTCAAACTCTCAGACTGCAAACGGTGGCCGGAAGTCACTTGTAAAAAGGCTCAATCGATGGAGAAAGCCACTTTGATGCATAAGTTAAAAAGAGTTTTAGTAAGAGAACAAAGTATTTAATCATCATAAATTGAACTCATATCTTTCCTTTTATAAATAACTAGAGTAACAAAAAGGTCTTTTACACACCTAAAGCCCTTACCTGAAGTGGGCTTCGACCATTCTATTAGGCCATTGGCCTCATATTCATCAGACTATAGCAAATTTCCAATTGGAGAAATCATCTAAGGAGCATATCTTGATTGAATTGTATGATAACCTATATCAAGCACCATCATATTCAATTACTCTATAGAATAAATAACAATCTAATCTAATGATTGAAGCTTTTCCAGTTTTGATGATCCCTTAAATACCTAGAATTGTTTGAGTCAAACTTGGCTTTTGCGAGTTCAAATTTCCTAAAATCATATTAGTATTTAGGATTGAATGCAGTTTAAACCTTCCTGAACCTGTTCAATTTAGAGTTGCAATAAAATTTTGTTCTATAATGACATCAATCAAAAAAATGAATTCTAACGTCTTATTTACTAATTATGATACAATAGCTTAAGAACACTTGATTACCATTGTTAAGATCCTTTAATATAAGTGATGCATCTGATCTCATTTCCTTTTTCCAAACCAATATCCTTTCCTCTAGGATGAGTCAATAGAACAGTCAATCATTATACTAGAATTTGAAAAAACAAGAAGCCATGCAATTTGAAATACAATAGTAAATGTATCAACTACATACCTTTGCTGGATGCAATCTTTTATGTTCAAACCATAAGATCCAGTAGTTGTTTATCAAACCTATTGCTCATTTGCACTGTAAATGCCAACGTAATTTTTAGAAAATAATTATTCAGCAGACTACTTTGTGTGAAAATGAAAATTATAGAAATTAGAACTGTTAACCTTCAATACACTATCATTTGTAACATCTTGTAGAACATTTATTGAGTTTGAACTTGATCTGGGTCGTTTCTTCTGCCATCTATATGATCCAAGCATATTTTCTCTGCCTCTAATGTTTGCATATCCAACTTTCACTGTTAATGTGCGAGTATAAACAAAACTAATGTTTGTCTTTATTAATATTATCATTTATGAAACAAATAATAGTACTGTATCTTCTAAGAATGTAATTACCTTGAGGTGAAGAAAATGTTCTTGCTCGCTTTTCATTCATGACAGCTACTCTTACAACATTTGCTTCTTTTTTATTCACAAGAATTCTGTGACGCCTTTCACTCATGACCACCATTAGATTTGTGTTTTCAATAACCAATAATACACAATAAAACAAATGTTCGAAGACTAAATAAAAATCTTAAGATACCAATGCCATATTGACACTAACCCCATTGTGTGGGGCTTTATTTATTTCTTTTGTTTGTAATGGTGTGTTTTCGAATAGCTCTGGCATCTATCTGCTGAATAAAGCAACTTAGGTTTGGAGATTGATTTTCAGTCATTTGTAGGTTGAAACTTTATCATATGCGTCAAGGAGTGTAAACATTTGGACTAAGTTAGTTAAAGGTGCAGAAGATAACCTTCTTTCTATACATAAAATTAGAAAATTAACTATGTTAACCTGTGAAATTCTTTCAGCTCATTGGGTCAAACTGAAAGGTTTCCAACCCCTAGGTATTGTCTGCTTTGGTGCCAGTCCCTCGTCTAACGAGGCTTCCTTGCCTCATGGTTTTGTCCTTCGAAAAGGGCCCTCGGGTAGAAGGGGCGAACCCCCCCTTAAATGGCCTTCCCCGGATCCTGACTTAGCCAATGTGGGATGCTGGGATGTAACTCTTTACACAAACTGCATGGAAAATTCTAAAACAGACCTCCCCCACTTATCCAATTAAAGATTTCACAACTAAATAAAGATTATCTTAGCATTCTGGTATAACCAATTTATTATTCCATTATTGATTTTTGTTGTATTTTCTGTTATACAGCTATGCACACTAAGGTATAGTTAGTTATTTTTCTTTTGTTGAGTTGTATTTCATGTTTCAGGCATGTAAGCAAAATGCTCTGCTATATAAGCCCATGTACCTTCAGATTGAGATGATGAGCTAATATTCAAAGCATGTGTCGATTTCCATTATCAGAGCACTATCCTTTTGCTGCTCCTTTATAGTGATAATGGCATGAGGTGGGCAAAACAACAATAACAACAAGTTCCAGCCTTTCACGCCTCCTTCTTCATCCACCAGTTCCATGGCTTCACCCAAGTCCCTTGATAATTTGCAACCCATATTTTCTACAGAACGATGATCATCCTGGTCTCATTCTTGTCTCACACCCTCTCACTAGCCCCAATTAGAATACATAGAGTCATGCTATGCTCATGGCTTTAAATGCTAAGAATAAGCTTGGTTTTGTTGATGGATTGATTCAACATTGTTCGTTGATCCCTTTATTGGTGCTTGGTCTCGTTGGAACAACATAGTCACATCGTGGCTTCTTAATGCTTCTTCAAAGGAAATAGCAGATAGTCTACTCTATTTGGATAGTGCGCAAGCTATTTGGTCAGATCTCTATGATCGATTTTGAAAATGTAATGTTGCACAGATTTTCCAAATCAAGCAGCAACTCCATGGATTATCTTAAGGATCTCTTGACCTCAATAATTATTATACATGGTTAAAAATTCTCTGGGACAAACTCAAGCATTTTCAATTGGTCCCTATTTGTATCTACGGTGGTATGAAAGCTTGGATAGACTTCCAAGAACAAGAGTATTTGATGCAGTTCTTGATGGGTTTAAATGAATCATATCATGCAATATGAGGGAAGATCTTGATGCTTGATCCTCTATCTCCCATGGCTAAGGCTTTTAATCTTGTTGTTCAAGAAGAGCGATAATGGACCATTGTGTCTAGATCTTCACCAGTGCTAGTTGAGTTGATGGTGCTTCAACTTCAATAGTCTCTCCTTTTGTTGCTACGGTTTCATCTTAAGGCAAGCCCAAGTGCGATCAGCCACAATTTTCTCATTATGCACTTTTGGGCCACATGGTGGATCATTGCTACAAAGTCCATGGATACCCACTTGGGTATAAGCCCAAATCTAAGCCCTATCTTAATTAGGAGAAGACATACTCCAGTCACATGAGGCCCCTTCAATCTAACAGAATGATTTCAAGCCTTAACTTCTTAATAATAGCTCAATTTTCTCCCTCTGCAGTGATAGTCCCTGCTTTGAATCCATCTCCGCCACAAGGCATTGCCTATTAGATGCATGCTTCGTTGTCTCCTTTCCCAGCTTCTCTCTCTAATGACCAAGTACAACAACTCATTGCCTATCTTAGCTCACAACTAACTCATAATGTTATTGTCACTCTTGAGATTCAATCCACTACTGGCCCTTCAATCTCTCAAATTTATGGTAATTTTTTTTCTACTTTTTCATTTTCTCACCATTCCATTCCTCCTGATGCTTAGATGACTAACACAGGTGCTACACACCATGTTTGTTGTAATCTCTCTACCTTCTCACACTCCACTTTGGTTCACAACACTTTTATCACTTTGCCTAATGGTGAAACTGTTAGCATTGATAGAGTCGGATCTATGCCATTATCTAATACTTTGATTTTGCAAAATGTGCTTTTTGTTCCTCTGTTTGGTTTTAATCTTCTTAGTGTTAGTTCCCTCACACTTAGTCACAATTGTCGTGTTAATTTTCTCTCTGATTCATGAGTGATTTAGGACCTCACTCAAGGCTTGATGATTGGGAAGGGTAGGAGAAAAAAGAATCTATAATTTTTAGACTTAGGGATTGTTGTTTGTAATTTGTTTTTTTCAAATACTGTAATGTCTAAAAGTGATATGTGGCACTTTAGACTTGGCCACCCATCTACTTGGGTCTATTTGCTATGCAATAAATCAGATGTTCTTACCATATTTCCAAGTTTTTTTTATACCATGTTACGATAAAATTTGTTAGATTGAATAATGCATCGGAGTTGGTTTTTCATGATTTTTTCGATCCAGAGGCATTATTCCTTTTCACTCTTGTGTTGCAACACCCCAAGCAAAATTCAGTTATCAAATGCAAACATCAACACATACTTAATGTAACACATGCCTTGCTTTTTCAATCTTCTATTCCTTTTTGTTATTGGGGCAATTGCATCTTAACTGTGGTCTATTTGATTAATCGTACACCTTGACCATTGTTGTCCAACAAAAGCCCATTTGAGTTACTACACAACAAAAAACACACTTATACACACCTTTGCACCTTTGGTTGTCTCTACTATGCTTCCACACTTCCTAGTCACTACACCAATCTCACTCCCCATGCTTGTGCCTTGGTTTTTCTTAGTTTTCCTTTTGGCCATAAGGGGTATAAATTGCTTGATCTTGAAAGTAACCAAATCTTCATTTTTTGGCATGTTCAATTTCATGAGACTATTTTTCCTTTTGCTAATTCTAATGCTACTAATGATTTGCTTAATTTTTTTGGTGATCATGTTCTACCTTGTGCCGTTCTACTTTCATCTGAGCCTTTTGCCCACACTCTGGTCCCCTCTTCTCTACCTAGTCTTGCACCTGATTCTACATCACCTTCTGATCACTTAGTCACTAGTCTTACACCTACTTCTACATCACATTTTGATCACTCAGTCACTTGTCCAAAATGCATTTTTAAAGCACCCATATACTTGTCAGACTATCATTGTTATTTGGTAGCCAATCTACCTAACAATACTTCCTTTAACCCCTTACCCACTTTTTATGTTTATCCTATATCTTCTTTCCTTAGCTACCAAAAACTCTCCCCTACTTATTGTAATTTGGCCTTAGCTATTAACACTCACTCTGAACCTTACAGCTTTGCCCAAGCAATTGAATTTCTCGAGTGGCGTCATGCTATGAATGTTGAATTGGTAACTTTGGAAAGCAATAGGACCTATTCTATTCTTTCTCTTCCTCCTAGGAAGCATCCGATGGGCTGTAAATGGGTGTATAAAATCAAGTTTCCAGCTGATGGCACCATGGATCGTCATAAATCCAGCCTTGTTGCTAAGGGCTACACCCAACAAGAAGGTATTGATTTCTTAGACACTTTTTCTCCAGTGGCGAAGCTTGTGACTATTAAAGTTTTATTTTCCTTAGCTACTATCCATGGCTAGTTTCTCACTCAACTTGATGTCACTGACACTTTTCTTCAAGGTGACCTTGTTGAAGAAGTTTATATGATAATTCCTCTTGGATATACTTGTTGAAAGGGGGAGCATCTTCCTCCTGATGCTATTTGCAGGTTACACAAGTCCATTTACGACCTCAAACAAGCATCTCGTTAGTGGTTTCACAAGTTCTTAAGTGTTCTTATCACAGAAGGTTTTCAACAATCGACTAGTGATCATTCTCTATTTACCAAACATCATGGCACTTCTTTTTTGGCTCTCTTGGTATGCATCGATGATATTATCATTGTAAACAATGACTAGGCTGCCATGGATAGTTTGAAATCAACCTTAAATTCTAGATTCAAGATGAAAGATTTGGGGCCTCTAAAGTTTTTCTTAGATCTTGGGATTGCTAGATCAATAGCAAGGATCTCCATTTGCCAACAAAAGTTTGCTTTGGAGTTACTGTCCAAAATCAGCTATCTGAGTTGCAAACCAGTTTTTGTTCCAATGGAACCTAACCTGAAACTCTCTCAAGATGATGGTGATTTGGTACCAGATCCCACTAGCTATTGATGACTCATTGGTAAACTTTTGTATCTCACAATTTCTCAGCCTAATATCACATATTCAGTGAATAGACTAAGCCAGTTTTTGGCAGCCCCACATGCTCCACATCTTACAGTAGCACTTCATATTTTATAGTACATTAAAAGTACTTCAGGTCAAGGAATCTTCTTTCCCTCAAGTTCTACGATTCAACTCAAAGCATTTGCAGACTCAAATTAGGCAACATGCCCTGACACTTGCCAGTCCATTTCCAATTTTGTGTGTTCCTTCACTCCTTTCTAATTTCCTAGAAATCAAAAAAGCAACAGATTGTGTCTCATTCATCCATTGAAGCTAAATATCAATTTGTGGCCAACATTGCTTGTGAACTTATTTGTCTATTATCTTTACTCAAGGATTTAGGAGTTTCTCACCTTGGCTAGGCTCTACTATCATCACTACCAACCCTATCTATCACGAACAAACCAAGCATATTGAAATTGACTATCACATTGTATGGAAGAAGATACAAACAAGCATACTCAAGACTTTGCATGTCAAAACACAAAACCAGCTAGCTGATGTCTTCACCAAAGCACTTTATCCTACTCAGTTTCATGTTCTCTTAGGCAAGATGGGCATCCATAATCTATATGCTCCATCTTGAGGGCGAGTCTTAGCCTTTTGGTGTAACTAATTTATTTTTCATTATTGCTTTCTATTGTATTTTTTGTTATATAGTTATGCACACTAAGGCATAGTTAGTTATTGTTCTTTTGCTGAGATGTATTTCACATTTTAGGCATGTAAGTAGAATGCTCTACTGTATAAGCTCAGGTACCTTTAGATTGAAATGATGAGCTAATATTCAGAGAATGTGTCGATTTCCATTCCCTTCTAATAGATTGTAAGTTACCAAACTCAGAGGAAAAACACTTAGTTTAATTACATGAGAAATGTTTTTCTTGCTATATGTGCATGAGGTTTACTGTAGCTGTCTTTTCATAAAAGTTCTTATTTGCAAAACAAAAAAGTTCTTATTGCTATATGTGCATGAGGTTTGCTCTATCTATCTTTTCTATATTTGCATGAGGTCTACTATATTTTTCCTTAGGATTGCTCTATCTGTCTTTTCATAAAAACTTACTCTAATTACTTGACTTTTGTATATCATTAATGGTAAGCTTACAACAATATATTAGATGGACAAATGTGGGTAACATGACATTTTATGCTATTTGCTTATGCTCAATGTATCTGCCTATGTGATATGTGGGTTGGAATATGGTTTTTTCTACAACACAATAGTGGTAAACATAGCTAAATACCACAACACTATATGTCCTAGATAGACATATATAGAACTTAAACTAAAGCAGAATACACCATTCAATGCCAAAAACCTTCCCAACTCATGCAACATGTATTCATGTGCAGTGTAAGAAAAGCATTAAGCACAACACCTACCTCAGTTTAGTGCTGTCTATTACAAACTTTACAAAATTTTTTACTAAATGCTATCTATTGAAAACTTTGCAGCCTTGCATCAAGTGAAAACATCTTACATAATCGTCACTAAATTTGACTAAAAATTTTCAATTAACCACATGGAATTTTCCAATATTCACTAACCAATTTTACTTTGTTTACATTCTAATAATCCTTAGCAAATTTTGAGCATATAACTATACAATCTAAGCATATAATGATCTAAGGTATACACATTTAATTTGGTTCCAAGTACATAGAACACCAAACTCTAGATTCTCTAGAACACAAAAGTGGCAAAAAAAGCTAGTTACCACATACTAGTATGCCTTGGACTTACATATACACAACTAAACCTAAACACCATTCCAAAGTCTATATACGATAAGCAATAGCAATAGTAGGGTGTGCGAATTACCTTCAATCCTATTGTGATAATCGTTGCATTCCCTATTATGCAGAGGATATATACCTAGAGTGCAAATTTGAGGAAGCTGTAGAAGCAACAAAAATATGCAAAATGGAGAAGTAAGATAGAATTCCTTCATAAAGGTGTAGAGATAATAATGTAGAGTAGAAACAAGGTGAGTTAGAGAAACACATAGATGTGAGGGATGTATACCAGAGTTGGCATACTGTTTCTGCAAATAATACTATCTCTGTTTAGGTTGGTTTGGCTCAGCAAACCTTTTTTTTCACTTGTGACAACCTGTTTGTATTCTATAATACCAGACTGTTTACCTGTTTGCTTAATATAGAAAAAGAAAGAATCTCTATAGCATTAGGAATTAGCAAATAAATAAATAAAGTACCTCACACCAATAGTTGTTTGAATTCACTGTAGACTCTTGCATAAAAGTGGATAGATAATGTAGCTGGCCTATGAGTAATTCCTCAAATATACAAAAGACAATCATTTCTCATTAGTAAAATAATTACTCATGTCTATAGCATATCCTCATCTAGCTGTTGATAATAAATAAATGGTAGTGGACTATTGTGAGGATATTAATATGTTAAAAGATTACAAAATAAAATAAAAAAACTTACTATTCCATCTGAAAATATCACTAAATTACTAATAATACAATCACCATAATATTTGCATTTGCATTAATTTAATACACTAATATAAACTTCATGGAGAATGCACATGTTGACATTGTTGATTGCTTTTCTTGGAATAATAATATATGTTCCTTTCATTTGTTTATCATCACTCAATTTACATATTTTCACTACTCAATCAAGAATTTCAGTATATGTATGCAATTCCTTTGGTTATTTATATATTTTTCTTTTTATAAGGTAATGCAATGAAGTCTTCGGTTCATGGATATGCTTATATTTTTTTTATACCACAGGTAAAACTTGAATGATTGGAAATAGATATTCATTCATTACTTGAAATTGGAAATATCCATTACAAAGTTCTAGATAAAAAGTTGGAAAAGAAAATAAAAAGCTGACTCAAAACTCACTAAACTCAATATAGGCCATGGCTTCTAAAATTGAAATTTTTAGAGTAGATATCCTAATCACTGACTAAAAAGAAAACAAACTCTTGCAATATGATCCATAAAAAGTGACTAGAATAGGCATAGCCAGTCCGTGCAGAAACAACAATATGTTTTTACTGGTTGCTAAGTTTCAAACCCTGCCTTCACCTGAAGTGATCAAAACCAACGAATTGGCATTGTATCTAGGCTCCCTTACTAGCAACGAATTATTATTTAAAATCAAACAACCATTAAAAGTGGCTAAAATAGGACTAATGGCAATAACCTTCACCATCGCATACCTGGTATTTCTTGGATTAGGCAAACAAAACACATGAATCTTCATATTAACTGCATCAACAATTGAATAATGCAGAATCGAAACTTTGTCATCATAAGTCACCCAATTGATAGTCTCAATATCTTCATATCCATTAGTTGGAAGATTATGTTCCTTTATAGTGCATGAACTAATATGTTAAGTGATCAACCATTTGACATAAGCTACTTATTTGTTCATCTCATTCCCAAGACCAAGCTAACTTATAAAACCATAAACAAAATTAGACATATGTCCAAAACTTTCAATTTCAACTAACTATTTTCCTAGAAAACATTTGATTTGAATTTATGTGGAAAATAGCCATCCATTGTTCATTCTTGATGAACACTTCAGTTTCTGATAGCTAGATGTGGTGGCTAGAATTCACATATGCAAAGGCCCACCAAGGCCCTTTTGATACTAAAGTTAGAGAGAATTCAAATGGGAGAATAAAGAGTTCCATGAATTATAAATTGAACTCACACCTTTCTAGTTATAGATGTGTGGAGGAGTAAAAAGGGATCTTCCATTCAACAGAAGCCCTCAGTTGAGTTGCCAAAATAGGCTTTGGTTGTTTTATTATGTTGTTACTCCTATGTTTATCACTAGCCCCTCCTTAAGTGGATGGGCAAGGCTTGTCCGAGTGATGAAGATGATCTAAACTTATTTTCAGGTTAGATGAATGATTATACAATCACTCAAGGGTAATCCCTAATCAAAGTCCTCCTTTTATGCTTTTGTAGTCTATTTTTATCATCTTGGGATTGTTGTTGAGAATTAATTAACATTAAAACTTGCTAACTACTATTTTTCTGATCCATTTCTTAGGAATTGGCTTCCTATTAATTGTCATTAAACTTCATCAAAACCATTATTATCCCTATTTTAAAACCATAATCCTTGTGTGATTAACTCTTAACCTACATGTTCTTTCAATCTTAGCCTTTCATCTGAAATTCTTTGGCCTATAAATTTCCTGCGCCTTGCTATCACTAAATTCATTCTTTTCCTCTTGATCCTTTTTAATATTCTTCATGTTCTATTTTGATTCTTCATTGCTTCATGTTCTCAATAATTGTCGATGAGCTTTGGAGATGTGTGTCCCCAAGATTGGAGTCATCTGGAGGGAATTTGGTGTTTTCTATTGCAAACATGATGCTACCCAAAAGATCCTAGGTTAGGTGTTTCTTTGTTATTGTGTGTTGAATAATGACAAGGAAACTCATAGGAAAATCACAAACTATTTTCCAAAGGTTGAACAAATTTGCATTCACTAGACTACCAAATTTATTTTTACCATTGAATTGTGCTTGAGATTGGGTGATGATGTATTCTAGAGTGCATTAATGAATCACTGTCAACCCATCATGGATTTTCTGCATTAATGAGTCACTATTTTCCCATAATGGATTTTCTTGTAAATGATCTAGAAATAGCTCTTGCAAATTTGATTAGTTATTCCTTGTAGGAAATGTGGTCCAACAAGGAAGAACAAAGGAGACTAATAAGAGTCAATTAGATGGTAATGAAGAGTTGATTGATAAATAACTATTTGATATGGACAAGACAATTGTAATGATAGTTTTTCAATCATTTCAAGGATTGGTTCTAATAGGATAGGGAAGTTCTTAAAGAAAATTATGTAGTGTATAGATTTTTGTACTTTTTTTTGCAAATAATTTAATCGTTTAAGTAATAAAATCGAGTATCTTTTCCTTAGGAATCCCTTTCATATTTTCACCTTGTTATTAGCATACCCTAATTTTTTTTATTGATCCTTTATAAAGGTCATTCGTTTGATGGAGTCTTCTTATTCATGAAGTTAATCAATTGGACTTTCTCAATGTTCCTTACAATCAAATAAGAGGTCTCATCTGGGTTTAGTGATTCGTTAGCACGCTCTTCATTCACAATAGGTGACATTTTTGTACTTAGTAGCCTAAATGTTTCTTAAGCATTGTTTATTTCTGTATTAAAGTTTTTGAGAAACTTTATCTTGTGCCAAATATTTAAGTGATTTGTGCTTGAGGCAACTTATATTGAGGGCTCATTTGGCATTTTGCACTGATTGGAAAAGATTGGTGACGATTGAGAATATATCTTGTTTATCGTTTACTTTTGGGTATTTTTTTCTTTGTTCTTCATAACTTCTGTGAAGTTTTTAGTTGCTTTGACTGGTTGTTGTTCCCTTGTCAAAGTCTTTTGAGCTTTAATTTGCTTTGTTTGGTACCTTGTACCTTTTTTTTTAGCGAATTATGCTCAATGGCAACCTGTGCTATAAATTTAAGTAGTTTGTGCTTGTTTGGAATCTTGCATTGTTTTTTTAGTAAATTACACTAGGTGGCAGCCCATGCTTGTGTGGTATCTTGTACCATTTTTTAAGTGAATTACACTCGATGGTAGCCTATGTTCGTTTTGTATCTTGTACCATTTTTTAACCAAATAAAGCTTAGTGATACCCTATGTGGTAGATTTGAGTAGCATGTGCTTGTTTGATGTGGACAAATTATGTCCATTCATGTTTTTTATCAGTTAAACTGAGCTCATTTGTTTGATAGCAACTTTGAATTTTTCATGCTCAACTAATAATAGAAGCACATATTTTTTTTATTTTAAAAGTATTGATATTTACATAATTGAGATGACCATATTCATGAATACAATTAGCCAAAATACAAGATTGTTTTACCCTTTTGCCGCTTCTTTTCCTAAATCAACAATTGGTGTTTTTAACCCATCAAGGCTTCCAACTCTTGTTGATTCTAGCTGTAGTTGTTCCTCAATTTTAGGCACTTGTCCTCCTGCCAAGCTATTCACATAACACCTTTATACAATATACTGGTTAGCTATGACTTGGCTAATACCATTTCTAGTAGGGAATTTTATTAACAAGTGGGGAGTCGATACAATGGCTCGAGCCAAACTTAGTGACATTCTTCTGAGGATCGTATTATATGCTGTGTTTTGTTGGCCACCACTAGAAATTTTCCATTCAAATTCTATACCTATGGCCATGTTCCTAGATACATCATCAACTTGACCAATCCTAAGACAAGCACCAATTTTCTCAAAAATCTGATCAGGTTCCCCTAGTACAAGGTGAGACTACCTGTGATATGTGTATTGCCTTTGTTATATAAGCATATAAGATATCTATCAAGCTCCCCTAATTAACCAGTATTCTATTGACTACAAAGTTATGAATAGTTGTTGTCATTACCATCAGGTTGCAATGTCCTTAATCAAAGTTTGGAATGGAGTCTTCTTTAGAGAAAGATATCATAGGATCTGGCTTTTACTTTGGTCATTTTATGCCTACAATCATTACCAGTCGCAGGTGCTTCTTCCTTGTATTTGTTTATGTTTCACTTCCCGTAGAGCCTCCAGCAATGGTCTCCATAACACCTACAACAATTGTTGGCTTTCCTTCAAAGCCTTTGCCTTTGTTTTCCATCCTCATATTTGGGGAATGTGATCAAGATCATTATCGCTCCTATGGTCACTTTTTATCATCATGATCATATTTCTTGTATTGCTGAAGATAAGCTCTTTGGATCAACACTTTGATCTCATTCTTCAGGTTCATATATTCATCTATATTATGGGACCAATGCTGATGAAATAGGCAATATTTGTTTTTACCCAGTGGCCATGGTCTCTAACTCTTCTATGGCAGAAATTTTATCCAATTGAATACTTTGACATCGTCTTCAATTGTTTTCAATGAAACATTCTGTGGAGTATAATTAGTGAATCACTGCTTTGGGAAGATCAATCCTATTAATCATTTTTTTCATTACAATGGTAATCTTTTCCTACTCTCTTAGCTTGTCTTTTCACTTGTTCAATCTCTTCAACAATTATAAATTTATTCGATCTTGCTAGAAGTTTGGCAAGGCTATCTACTAACTTTTTTGCCAAAGACTTAGAGAAATTTCCTAAACACAATCCTATTAAGATTGAATGCACAGCTACTACCTCTTGTAGATCTTTTATCTTTAGTATTGCATGGATGAATCTATTGAGGCACTCCTTTAATGGTTCATTTTCTCCTACTTTAATATCATAAATGATGCACCAGTCTTTGCTGAGTGAGCTAGAAATTGGTTGACCAGATCCTAAAATCGTCTGATCAAGATTGACTTTAGGCTTATAAACCAATGAAGGCCTACTTTTTTCATTGTGGTGGAAAATGCTAAACACTTTATCACATATGGTGTTCTTGAGAGCAATATTGTTGCATGAAATGCTTCTATATGTTCTTAAAGGTCAGTTGTTCTTCATACAGCTCCAAATTGGTTGAGGCCTTTAAGTTCTGAGGCACTAGCATTCTTATAATATTTGGAATGAAGGGATGTAAATTCTCTTTGTCATCTTGTTCTTAATAATCATAATCATTGTAGCTGGATTGATTCACTTTTCTACTCCTCCTCGATCGAAATAGAGTAACTGTATGTCTTTTTCAAACTCTCTAGAATAATAATCATGGTCATGTTGATAATGTTTTTGGTCATCTTGGTAATGGTATCACTCCTTATCATAATTATAGCCTTGTTTTTCATCATAGTGATGATTAAAATGTTGCTTATGTAGCACTCATTGCTTGAATGATTGTTCTTGAATCATTTATAAATGCTAAATGAGTCTAGTAGAATGAATAATTGAAAATTTGAGGTTTGTATAAGAGCATAACTTTAGCCATTTAGAAATTTTATATGTGGATCTTGTTGTTTTAATGAATGCAAGGCTTATTTAACTAGTAAAATTTTGTATGAGAGCCTACAAGAATCCATGCATAAAATCTTACATGTATAACTAAGAGAAATTTAGAAAGGTGGGCAATATGTGGTTTAGGCACTTGGTGAGTAAAATGCATGAATTAAATGCCTATGATTGTTAAATAGTCTTATGACACTTGTTGTAGTGAAATTCATCTATTACTAAGCCCAATCCATGAATGTCTACCCTTATATGAGTTATTTTATAATTGGGTCACTAATTCCTTTGTGTTTTTGTAAAAAGGAATAGTTTTCCTTGAATTGGACCTTATGGCTGAATGAGTGTGCCCAAAAGGGGGATAAAATGTTTCTTGATCTTTTGTTTAAGTTGCATGAAAGATCAAATATGGGACCATGTTATATGATGGTAAGGAAATGTGAAATGTGCCTATTGGGCTCTAAATGGCTCTAAGAGCTTTATTGTTTAAACATGCATGTTAAGTTTGAATAACTAAGTGTATGATAAGGCACATGAAAAGGGACTAAGAAATATAAACTAAGATCATGATAAAATAAAGGAATATGGAATTATATAACTAAATGTGAATTTAATAAAATGAATGCAAATTATGTATGAGTGTGTTCAACCTTTATGCTCTAAATGGCAAGAATGTGACAAAAAAATAAATATGATGTGTGTATAGGTGTATTTCAGCCTAACCCTTTTAAAAAAGGTATGATTGTCTTTATCATTTAGTTAAGGCTCCAAAGGCCATATGCATGATATTGTGATGCAATAAGAAATCCATGAAATGTGATCAAATGTGATGAATTATGCCCATAATGAGAAAATCAGAAATGTCATGGTTATGGCAATTGAATGGGGGTGATATAAATGCATGTAAGAGCGCTAGATAATTTGGGGAGAGATGGATAAGGTTGGCCCAAAAGAAATAAGGTGAATAAATGTATGTTTAATTATTGTCTATATTTTAGTTTTAATTTATATATTATCATTTGCATGAGTATGTATGATCCAATACATGTGATTCAATACATGAATGCATATGTGAATAAGTGAACATTCATGTGTACAAGTGTATATGTACACATACATGTATAAATCAATCAACATATGAATGGGTATACATAAAAACACATATGAACATATGAATATGCATATATATGGAACAAAGATGTGGATGAGTATGTATGTGTGAATGAATGAATGGGTTTATGTGAATGAATATATGTGTGAATAAATGTTTGTACAAGTAGATATGAATGTATAGTGATATTTTATAAAGCTAAGAATAAATATGAATATAGTGTAAGAATTATTTTTATAATTCTTCTAGTGGGTTGCAAATAATTGTGATTTTGTTTTGTTAAAATAAGCAGGCTAAAACATAATCTATAAGTGGATGCAAAAGATAGCCCATTAAACTATTACGGTGATCCATATGCATTAGGCTAGGACATTTGTTGATGATT
>JANHAO010012488.1:0-16364 GCA_026873985.1 Saraca asoca | reverse complement strand
TTTTGCATGTTTAGCTTAGCTTAGTTTCTGTCCAAACCAACCCCCCCAATTGCATCTCCTAACTAGATTGATAACATCTATAAATAGTCTTTGGGTTCGACCCGGTGTTACTCTATGCTACAAGTAGAGTAGAGTAATCCGATTTTATAAATTACTAATTTGACAGCCTCGACAAGCGCGACCACTCGCCTGTACCATTTAGCTCACAGATCTCATATCTATCTTTTAGCTTTCACCTCCAATGATAACGTCTAGCTCGCAATCCCCACCTCGCTCGCACTTCTCTTCTATCTCTCATGTCTCATGCAACCAAATTTCTGTAGTTATCATCCCTTATAATTAATTGATATTATATTATTAAGAATTTAACAAGCCTTTTTATTAATATTATATAATTAATTGATATTATATTAATTCAATTATTTGTTCAATTAATTTAGATAAACCAGAAAATATATTCCTCTATACACACTTATTATAAATTCATGAAAAAACATTAAACATTCCAAAGATTTGAGCAAATATTTTCCTTTCTCTCTTTCCAACTCATTACATCATTTTGTTCCTATTTAAAAAGTCTTACAATTTTTCCTCAACTGCAGTTCTTCTTTACAACTGACAACTCAGAGCTAGACCTAACAACTGTGACCTTAAGCTTGTACCTCCCGGCTCCTAGCTCCTATTCATAACTAAAGAATTTATTAATTATGAATTATTCCTTCATAAAGTTGAGATTCACCTGCTAAGCCATTATGTATTAATTTTAGTAAGAGATTGAATTAAATCATGTAGACAAACAATTAAAATCAATTCAAATATTTTTTTCACTATTGTAAACATTTAACTTATCATATGCATAAAATAATTATAAAATTTTATTACATACAGTGGTGCACGAAGCATCTAATACAACATTCAAGAGCTATACCAGGGCTCATTCATTGAAAAGGCCTCATTAAACAACGTAAAATTACATTAGAAGTATAGAAACCAAAGACAAGAAGCTTGAAAGCCTAACACTACCATTCGGGCAAGAAAGTGAAGAGCTGGCCACTGGGAGACAAACTCCCACCAGAAGGAAGACTAGCAACTCCACTCCTCCAACCTTCCCACCCCCAGTTAGTAGCTCCTCCACTCCACTCCACTCCATGTGCAACTCAAAGAAGCACCAAGAGTCTAACCAGTAGAGCTGGATTCCAAGGAAGGATCAAGGGTAGATAATCCAAGATCTGCACAAGACTCCCTACAAGCCCATAAGACGGATCTTGAGGTGAAGCCACATGCAACAGACCATCCGCGTCTCCAAACAAGCTGCAACAGATCATCCATGCCTCACAATCCTTCGTCTGAAATCAGGCGACTAAAAACACAAAAGGCTCAATAACCTCCTCCATCAAACTCTTCCGTGAAAAAGGAAGAGGACCCTCAACGTATAAAAAGACCACTTCCATCCACTGAATAATCCAGAAAATATCTGGACAATCCTAATCCAAAGGCCCAAAGCACACAAAAGGGCCACGCCAACGGCCTAAAACTACGAACAGAAGAAAGCATGGTTTGAATCAGAATGAAAAGACAGAAAAGAAGTCTGAAGCGACAATCCAGTTAGGCAAGGACTTTGACTGATATAATGGACAAAGCATCATAAAAACTACAACTCCCAGTCTGCAAAGGGAACTGAGAGTTGGGAGGCTTATATTATAGGTAAAAATTGACTTTGAAGAACAAGTCAGCACGAGTTCAGCAAAAGCTAAGTTATCTAGCTTGCCCAGCCAGCACGACCTCGCAAATCACAAAAAGGTCACACAACAAACACTACACAAGATCAGCTCGCTAAGCAACCAACCATCCTGCTCAACCTCACCACGCAAAATAAGCAGCACTGACAATAGGGGCCCACCCGAGCTGAGATTCTCAGGTCGGGAGGACGAACATCTTGCACAATAAAGCGAGAATAATTATCAATTATTGCTTTATAAATTTCACAGTCACCTGCTAAGCCATTGTCTATTAATTTTGCTAACAAATTGAAATAAATCATGTAGACAAACAAAAATATTAATTCAAATATTCTTTTCACTATTCTAAATGTTTTATTTATCATATGCATAAAATAATAATAAATTTTTTTTAATTATTATCACATGTTTCATGAAGTCATCATTAAACCCGCGCATAGCACGGGCCAAAAACTAGTTTCATTTAAAAGAAAAACAAGAAGACTAAATCCTACTCAATCCGATAATATTCCTAGGCATCCAAGTTAAACAAATTGTCCCCGTTGAAGCTTGAAGATCAATTGCCGAGTTAGACCTATAAGATTCCAAACGCACGCAGTTGAAAGCTTTTGTCCTGTAGGGAGCTTTCATTAAACTATTAAGTAAAATCTGAAACTGATCATTGGCATCTCATTTAGAGGAATCTAGAGATCTCATAATCTTATGAACTTACATTAGTTTGCTTAGTTTTTGGTTTCTCTTGTGAAAATCATCTATATTTTATGTATATACTCAAATAATCAATTTCATTTATCCAAGATGATTAATTTCTCAATACTTTTGCTTGTTTTTATTATTAATAATAGCAATAAATCATTTAACATATATATAATATTTTTATTTAAATTCAGAATATTAAAAAATTTTCAAAAAATAGCAATGCGTTGTCTTGCAATTTTATAGTAACTTCATGAATCAATGGATGATTATGAAGCACATGGGAAAGGCTTAATGCTATAGCCAATCCTACACTGATTTTTGTCTTGAAATATTAATCTTAAGCACATGCTAGCAGCTCTTCCCTTACTGCAAAGGCTGAGAAATTATATATAATATAATTTCTTTTTGTTGATTTTATTTTCTTCATAGATGTTGCTTGTCTCTTAGCACAAATGCAATGTTCTCATTTGGATTTCATGGAAAAAAAGAGGGTAAAGGGATCTTTCACTTTTCTAAAATTTAATGTAATTATATTTATACTTTTTATTTTTATGAAATAAGAAAAATGAATATATATTTAAAATAAAAAATCAGTGTCTATAAAAAAATTAACATATATTTCTAAAAATAAAAAATATAAAAACAATTTCACTAAATCTATGAATACAGAAGTTAATTTATACAAATGAAAGGATGGGGGAAGCTGGAAGGGGCTCAAATGTAAAGATCAGTAGTAGATAGCTTGGTAGATTGTTTAGCTGATATGGGATCCACAGATGCGAAGATATAAATTGTGTATCCAATTGGAAAATCTAATTGCACTGCTGTCCAAACTAATAGGTTGCTGTTCATTGATCTTGACCTTACCTTTGCATCTCAAGTGTTCATTGGAAACCTTGTTGAACGTGCTCATGTTTTTCTTTCCCAGCTTTTTACTTTTTAGTTGTATTCACATGAATTTATGATGTGTCAATTTTACCAGAAATAATAGATTTTACCCAAAGTATTTGATTATCCTCGGCTACGAAATGACTTATTTGAACTTTCATGCAAATGGTATTGAAGATTGATTTATTATTAAGAGCCCAAAATCATTTTTGTTTGATAATTGGAAACTAATTTATCATCACTTGTAAATGAATTTTAAATATATATGAGAAGATTCATCCTATAGTGAAATGGTTAAAATATTTAATAAAATTGTGAGAAAATAATTAGAAATATTGGTGAGAATTATAGTTTCAATTTGCGAAAAGCAACAGGATATTGCAGTTACCATACTATGGTTATAATATTCTTTGAAATCACAATTTTTTTTTATAATTTTTTTAAATAATCATTTTTTTCACATTTATTTGTAATTTTCCTAATTGAAGTGTAATTATTGCTAGAATTTTCCTACGTGGACTATTATAGTTTAACTAATTATATGTTATTACATTAAATGAATATCATGACAATTAATTATGTTAGATCAATTAACTAAGTGATTAAACTATTTAGCCTATAATGACACCTAGACCATTAGTGGACTTTAGTAGTATGAGCCTTGTAACGGAACCAATGATGATAGGTCAGTTGATACAATAGGCTAACAATAAGACAAGTCCTTACTTATACCTTAGCAGAACTGTAATTGTCCCAATGAGACTTTAATTTTAGTTTCTTTCCCCTTTTTTTTTCTTGCTAGAGTTAAGTGATCAAACTATTAGGTCTATAATAACACCTAGACCATTAGTGGATTTTAGTGGTGTGAGCCTTATAATTGGGCCAATAATGATAGGTCAATTAGCTCAATAGGATAACAACAAGGCAGATATCTACTTATATCTTAGTAAAGTTGTAGTTGTCCTATTAAGATTTCAATTTTAGTTTCTCTCCCTCTTCTCTGCTTGAATTGTAAGGAGTGAATCCGTTAAAAGAGATTTTGCTATAATGGATTATCAGACAATGCAAGGTACAATTTTATTATTATTTAATTTAATTTATTTGTATTGATGCTTTATAACATGATGCAACAGGTTACGTTAACTGACAATTTTAATTTTTCCCGATTTCTTACAATCATAACTAAAACTTAAAATCATAATAAAAATATTCAAACTCACAATATCATAATTATATATATAAGCATATAAGTTATGATTGTTAGGATCAGAGTGCACATGTGCAACAGAAAAAATGTAAAAAGAAAATAGAAAAAGATTAATGGACACCAAGAATTTTTACATGAAAAACCCTCTTTGATCTTAGAGGGAAAAAATTATGAGTCGGACTCCAAAAGATGTTTATTATCTGATAAAATTTGTATAAGAGATATTATAGTATTTTTTTCTCTCAATTCAATATTCTCTTTCCTAAATTTATAACCCAATCCTCACAAGTTTATCACTCCTAGTACTATCAATTTAAAGCACTGTAATTTCCTCACATTTTTTCAATGTGATACCCATAACTCACTCTCACAAAGAATACAAATAGAAACTCTTTATTTTTCCTTTGAAGTTTGTTGCTTGTTCTTCTTGGTGTGTTTTTAATTGAAAAACTCACCTCTATTTATAAAGGCTTTCCAATAAATATGAAGCACAATTACCAAAACTACTATGCAACTTTGCTTCACATGTTCTTTCTACTATTTGCAGGTTTATATATAAGCTGCAATTAGCCTTGTAACAATTTCTTCCTTTCAAAAAATGGTTCTCTCTTAACCATTTCTACCAGCCTATCTCATAAGCTTTACAATTGTGGGCTGGGCCCCCACAATTCTCTCTCTCTAGCCCATAAGGAAGGAGAATAACTTTGACAATGGTTATTTAGAGTCCATACCGGCCAACCCAATACACAACTCAAACTTCTCATAAGCTGTAACTTTGGTCATTATATTAGTCGCATTTTCATTGGTGTTAATCTTTTCCAACTTGAACAGCTTTTGTTCAATTGCTTAGTGGAGCCAGTGATACCTTACGTCAATATGCTTTGTGAGAGAGTGATATATAGTGTTCTTACTTGAGTCCAAAGCACTTTAACTATCACAAAAAATCACGAACCAATTCTGTTGCATTCCCAATTGTTGAAAAAATTTATGCAACCAAAGTATTTCTTTTCCTGGTTCAACTATAATGATATATTAAGCTTCAGTTGCAGATAAGGTAACACATTTTTACAATTTGGATTATCATCATACAGCTCCCCTTACAAAAGTAAAAAAGAATCCTGAAGTAGACATTTTACTATCCAAGTCGCCTACCATATCTACATTTATATAGCCTTTCAAAATTGGTTCTACTCCTCCAAAAAGTAAACACATTTTTGAACTACCTTATAAGTATCTTAAGATCCATTTAATAGCTTCCTAATAGTCTTTATTGGGGTTTGAGAGGAATCTTCTTGCAATTATGACTGCATGAGCAATATCTAGTTAGGTACATACCATTGCATACATTAAACTCCCGATTGTAGAGGAGTATGGAATTGTTGATATAGCTATCTTTTCTTTTTGTATAGTGGGATAACTCTTTTTACTAAGTCTAATGGTATGCTAATTGGCTTAGAATTTTTCATGCCAAATCTCTTCAAAACATGTTCCACATATTTCTCTTATGACAACCAAAGCCCTTTAGCTTTCTAATCCTGCAAAATCTACATTCCCTGAATTTATATTGTAAGGCCTAGATCTTTCATGTTGAAAGATTTTGATAAGTCTCTTTTCAAGTCACCAATCATCTTCATATCATGTCCTATTATCAACATGTTTTTTACATATAGCAAAAGGATTATAAATTTTTCATCTAAAAATTGTTTCACATATATATAATGATTTGCATTAGTCTTGGTATATCTATAACCCACCATGAAAAGTTAAATTTCTTATACCATTGTCGAGGAGCCTGTTTTAATCTATATAGAATTTTATTCAATTTATATAGAATTTTATTCAATTTATAGACTAAGTGCTCTTTCCTTTTTGCTATAAATCATTCTGTTTGTTCGGTGTAGATCTCTTCCTCCAAGTCGTTATGGAGAAAATTGGTCTTTACATCAAGTTGCTCCAATTCAAGATTCATACAGGCCGCCAATCCTGGTATAACTTGAATCAAACTCTTATTTACAATTGGTGAGAAAATTTCATTAAAGTCAATACCTTGCTTTTGACCAAAGCATTTCACCACCGGTCAAGCTTTGTGTTTTAACAACTTGTCACCATCTTTTTTCAATTTAAACATCCATTTGTTTTTAAGTGCTTTTCTTCTTATAGGAAGTTCTACCAACTCATAAGTGTTGTTTTTATGCAAGGAATCCATTTTTTCTTGCATAGCTTTAATCCAAGAGTTTTTATCATTATGAGACTGAACATCTTGAAAACTTTTCAGCTCCCCCTCTTCTGTAATCACAATATATTCAAAACTAGGATACTTTATAGATGGCTTGTGGTATCTAGTAGACCTCCTCAGTTAGGGTTCCACCATTTGTGGTTGCTCCCCCTGCTCAACACCTCTTCCATTTGGTTTTAGTTCTTCCATGGTTGGCTTTTCTACATCTATCCTACTTTCTGATTCTTGTATCTCCCTTCCATCATTGGCATCTTTCGTTGGAGTTCTTGATAGTGTTTGATCATCTACACTTCTCTCAAAAGTTTTATTAGTTGTCTCATTTGCTTTTACTTCATTTATTCTTTCTCAAAGAACATAACATCTCTGCTTCTAACAACTTTCTTCTTCTTTGAATCCCATAATTGATAGCTAAATTCCTTATTGCCATATCTAACAAAGATATAGGAAGTGGCTTTGTCATCTAACTTTGACCTTTGTTATTTTGGCATATATATGAATGCTTTGCAGCCAAAAACCTTCAAGTGAGAGTAGCCAATAACTTTGCCAGTCCAAACTCTTTAGGGTATTTCAAAACCCAAAGGAACTGATGGTGATCTATTGATTAGATAGACCGCAGTGCTAACAACTTCCCTCTAGAATGATTTAGGTATATTTACCATTCTGAGCATGCATTGAACTTTCTCCACAATCATCCGGTTCATTCTTTATGCAACACCATTATGTTGAGGAGTGCCAGGAATTGTCTTCTCATGTCTTACATCATGGTTTAAGCAATATGCTTTAAACTCTCAAGATGTGTATTCTCCTTCATTGTTAGTACGAAGACACTTCAAGGGTAATCTAGTCTCTCTTTCCAACATGGCATGGAAATACTGGAATACTTGATCTTTTGTTTGTAACAAACATACCCATGTCTTTCCTGTGGCATCATTAATAAAAATGACAAAGTATTTGTTACTGCCCAAAAATTCTATTTCAATGGGACTGCAAATATTAGAAGGTACCAATTTTAATTTATATTTCCTTCATTTCAAGTTTTTCTTAAATGAAATTCGGTGATGCTTTGCAAATAAACATTGTTTACAAGGATTTAGTGGTCCATTTGTGGCCATCAAAATGAGGGACTACTTAGCCAAAAGTTGTAACCCTTTCTCACTCATGTGGGCCATTTGTTTGTGTCATAAGTTTTGTGAAACATCATCTTCAACTACAATAAATTAATCTCTATAGATCTTCAAATGAGTTTTATATAGCAAGCAACACATTTTTCTCCTCGCTAGCACCAAGGATCTCTTGGTGAGTTTCCATGTACTTTTACCCATAAAATGCTTATATTTTTCCTTATCTAGAGTGTTTGTAGAAAGTAGATTCAATTGTAGGTTAGGAACATTCCTCACATTCTTCAATGTTATTTTACAACTAGTTTCTGTCTGTATACAAACATTACCGATCCCTACAATCTAAGAAGTGCTTTTGTTTCCCACGTTTATGGATCTAAGGTGTCTAGTTTTGTAGGTTATGGAGTATTCCTTTTTAAGAAGACAATGGTATGAGGAACCAGAATCTACTATCCATTTAGCTTCAGATTATGCCAGATGAAAACATTTTCCTTCATAATCACAAAGGAGAGTGATTCCATCATTACTAGTGGAGGCTGTGGCAATTGTATTGTCATCTATATTTTTCTTCCCCTTCCCTTGTTTTAAAATTCTAAAGTCTTTTTTCATGTGTTTAGGCTTTTGACAATGATAACACTTCAATTTGCATCTAGACTTGGATCTTCCTTTGGACTTAGATCTTCCACTTTATTCTTTGTTTTGATTTTTGCCCCTATTTTCTACTACAAGGGCTTGTGTGTCATTGTCAGCTACATTTTTTAAATAAGTTTCTTTATTTAACAAACTATTCTTTACCATCTCATTGTCAGTTTTCCATTAGGTGTTAAGTTGGTTAATGAAATTACTAAAGGATTCCAGGATTCAGGAAGGGATCCTAAAAGGATTGTGGCTTGTATGTCATCATCCATGCTCTGTCCGATTGATGATAATTGTATTATTAAGCTTTCAAACTCGTTCATGTACTCTGTAACTAACTATCCCTATTTCAGTTTCAGGTTCATGGGTTTTCTTATGATGAAGACTCTTCCTTGGGCATTCTTTTTTTTGTACATATTTTCAAGATTTTCTCAGAGAGTGTGCGGATCACTTTCTTTGGAAACTTGATTGTAGATTAAAAGATCTACATATTGGCATATGGCAGCTAGGGTTTTCTTTTTCATTTTCTTCCAATCTTCTTTTGACGTTTTCTTTGGCTTGGCTACATCACATTTTATTAGTCCCTATAAATCTTTATAATAGAGGTAATCTTTCATCATGGTTCTCCATAATGAATAATTTGTTGCATTTAACTTCACCATAGTTCCATAACTGCTTTCCATCTTGTTGAGTAACCCTATACGTATAAACAATTATAATAAAAATGAGCAGTTATAATAACCATAGGCTGTAAAACCAGCCAACAATGAAAAAAAAATTGGGATGACTTTGCCAGACCAAAGGCGATATAACCAGCTAATATAAATTATAGTATAATTGTAACAATGCAACATGACTCTGATACCAGTTGTCGGGATAAAGTGCACATGTGCAATGGAAAAATGTAAAAAGAAAACAAAATTAAAAGAAAAAAAAAGATTAATGGACACCAAGAATTTTTACGTGGAAAATCCTCTTTGATCTTAGAGGGAAAAATCCCAGGTCGGATTCCAAAAAATATTTACTATATGATAAAATTGGTACAAGAGATATTATAATATTTTTTCTCTCTACTTAATATTCTCTCTTCTAGATTTGTAACTCAATCCTCATAAATTTATCACTCTTAGTACTCTCAATTTAAAACACTATAATTTCCTCATACTTTTGCAATGTAATGCCTACAACTCACTTTTACTAAGAATACAAATATAAACTTTCTATTTTTCCTTTCAACCTTGTTGCTTCTTGTTTTTGAATGAAAAACTCATATCTATTTATAGAAGCGTTCCAACAAATGTGAAGTATAATTACCAAAACTACTCTATAACTTTGCTCCACATTTTTATCCTGCTACTTACTATTTTATGCAAAACTTGCAACTAGCCTTGTAGCAATTTCTTCCTTTCAAATTTATCATGCATCTACTGCATTAAATGGTTCTCTCTCTACCATTTCTATTGACCAATCTCATAGACTTTGTAATTGTGGGCTGGGCCCCACAATGATCATTCAAAATAGTGTTGGCAACTTTTTTGTATAAGCTAATTTTTCTAAAACAAGAAGCTCTCGTTAAACAAGGAGGTTGATGAAATTCAACGCTGATGATTAAAATCGATGTCAGAGGAATCCAAAGATCTCAAATCTGTCACACTATTCCCATATTAGTGTTGGCAACTTTTTTGTATGAGCTAATTTTTCTAATACAAGAAGCTCTCGTTAAACAAGGAGGTTGATGAAATTCAAAACTGATGATTAAAATCGATGTCAGAGGAATCCAAAGATCTCAAATCTGATATACTATTCCCACATTAGCTTGTGATTCAAATATATTCATCATTAATCATTGGTGATTTGGTAAGGCAAGTTATGTAATAACTCAAGCATGATGATCGCACGACACGAAGCACATGGTTGCGAAGGAGGCTGTTAATTCAACAATCCTCGATTATCGACATACTGATTCCCAGTCTTGTCTTAAACAACTGTACATGCTCTTCTTCACTTAGTTAGGCAGCTAGCTAGGGTTTCAAACAATTTTTGAAACAACTTCCTTATTTTGTTTCTATTTTCATCATTATAATTTATTAATTATTTTGATGTCATGGATGAATATTTCCCTTTTTTTTTCTGTTGAATATTCAAGGGTGTTTTCGAATTAATTTCACATTAATGAGAACTAATCCTCTTGAATAATTTTAAATACGCATTCACATTAATTAGATACAATATTTTTTAATAAAAGTGAACTCAAATTTACCAGAAACAAAAATATGTTACTCCTTACTATTAGTAGTGATTCATAGCTAGGTAGATGAATGTTTTTATTTGGAAACATTGTAGAATATTTATGCTACAATGGAAAAAAGGAACTCAAATAATTAATGGGAAGATTCGCCACGTTCGTCACAAATTAATGAAAAGATATTCTGTCTCCATTTGGTGGATGATCAATTTGCATTACAGTCCAAAATGCCGAGCTTCTCTGTTTGATTTTGACCAAACGAAATGTTGTGCCTTCGCTTCAACCCTCATTCTTACACCACATAATAAGGATATTACTAAATGGACAATTTCTTTCTCTATAATGCCTTCATTTATTCATTTGTTATCATTGAGTTTTTTCTGTGAGACCGGGACACTTCTTTTCATGCAAAATATCCAATATTGATTGGTAAACAAGTTGAAGTATTGTGAGAAAGAAAGTGTGAATTTAACATTATTTTCTGGTTTAGATACATTTTTAGTCTTTATGCTAAATTATAATTTTGTCTAACTATTTTTAATTTAAATAATCTTATTTTTCACTATTTTTCAATGTTGCAATTAACTCTTTTCATTTATTTGTTATTTAAAAGAAGAAGGAAATTGTTAAGTGAATTCATATTTAATTGATATAATATTTAAGCGGCACATAAACAGTTTATTAACTTTTTTCAAATATTAAGACCCGAAACATATGAAAAATAAGAAAGAAATGAAATACAACAAAAAGAAATAATTTAGTTTATGCCCACATAAACAACATATGTGTCACATAAGCATCTACTATCAATAATATTGTTCTTTTTAAGATAGTTGGAAGAAAAAAGTTAATTATAACATTAAAAAAAGTAAAAGATAATGTTGTTCAAATTAAAAATAGAGAATAAAATTGTAACTTTCAACAAAATTTAATGACTAAAAGTGTATTTAAGCCTAATTAATTTGTGTGTAATCCTTTTGATGCATAAAATTTATAAATTGTAAAAATTTCATATAAAGTTGTAATTTTATATATAAAAATTTTTATTTTTATTAAGAATTACATTGTTAATATATCTTGTATGAAATAAATATATAAAAATTTCAAGACTTTTTATCTTTATGCAAAAATTATAATTTTCAAAGAAAAATTGTGAAAAGTATAAAAATTTTTCATAAAAATTATAGAAATAAGTATTGAAAGAAAAAATTTCCATTGTATAAGACTTGGTTTTTACCTAGTTTTGATGATTATGTACCTTAAATAATGACATGAGCAAATCATTGATACAAACCCTTATTGAACGCGCGTTTGTGTTTTTGTTTTTCCAAAAGCCTACTTATTATGACTTAATTTCATGCTTGCTTTGTTTTTTCGTTGACAGACAGCCGACATATTCAAATATAAAATGTTATCTTCATTATTAGTAACATTAATCACCAGTTAGAACTTAGATAGTCATAAAATGACAAAATTATATTCGGCGAGAAATGTGATTTATGTTTTTATTAAAATTATAAGATTGAAAACTCATAATAAAATATTGCTATTATATGATATGCTTTTGGCTTATATATAAAGTAAGTAATCTGCCAAGTCCATTGAACGCAATTGTGCCTAATAAATAATATTAATTAAATCAAGAAGTCAAATTTTTTCTACCTAATAAGAAAGGGATAATTCGCGTGATTAATTGTTAAAAGACAAAAAGGTTAAAAAAACTTAATTTATTAAATTTTCATACGGTTGAGGGGGAGAACACTCGTCAACGATTATTCAATAACATTTTATCACGTAAAATAGATTATCACCCTTAAAAAAAAATCAAATCATAATATAAAATTTAAGAAATATTTTTTAAAAAATATGTCAACTCCGAACACATCACGAAATATAGACATTAAGTAAAGCGTATAACAGAAGTAATAAACTCTAGGATGAATGCTCCCCCGTTTTAAAGCCAAATGAATTTATTCCAAATCTTATATATGTAATTTTATGATAAAGGCATTATGAAAATGTTTTATTGATACGGCATATCAGTTTTGGAGAAAATCTCAAAATATCCACACACCATTACTAAAATTTCATAATTATTCGATTTGATTCTCTACTTTACACATTAATCCTGTAAACCCTTTTAGGTTTCCCATATCCAAAGTGAATTACAAGCTTTCTAAAAAGATTTTAATATTTTTCATAATTTTTTATGACAAGTTACAGCTTTTCATAAAGAATCACTAAATTTTCAAAATCTTTGAATTGCAATTTTTGTAATATATATATATATATATATATGTATATATAATATTTTTTCTATTTATTGTATATAAAATTTGTAACAGTTTCTATTCAGATAGAAAAGTATGGTCACAATCTATGTGTGATCTTCATAGAACACCAAAAGCACATGGGAATGTAGTAGCCATGAATGGGTGCCATGATTTCATTAAATAATATCATGAACATCAATGCGGCTTTAGCCATCTGAAACATACTGAGTTCATGTGTTGCTCACATGGCTTTGCCCCCTGAACGCCGCGTGTCTCTGTCAACTTTCATGACAGCCAACATTTCTACATTTCTGTATGCACCCAATATTTCCATTTCCCCTTTCCTAGTAAAAAAAAAAAAAAAAAGGATAAAACTTGCAAACAACTCTATTGTTTCGGGTGATTTTACTGAAATAATTCTTTATGAAAAAGATGAAATAAATTTGATGTATGTGTAAAATGTTGATGTTTCATTAAAGATAGTGTTTTGAAGACATTTCTTCTTTCTACAGAAGATAACTTAAATTTCGTAAAACTATATGATTTTGATATGGAACTATTTGACTTAAGAGTTTAAAAACATTTCAAATAATGAAATTTGTGTTAGAGTGAAGGTTATTGAGATTTTGACCTAAATTCTATTTTTTTTTAAATAGGATAATTATCTATTTATGTCTTTATCATATTCAAATTTAAATTTTAAATAAGAACTCTAATTAATTTAAATATATCCTAACATTTAATATTACGATTAAGTTAAATTTATCCTTTAGTAAGTGTTTTGATTAATAAATATTTGTTTTATACAAGATTTGATTAGGGAGTGAGAAAGAATTTGTTTTTGTAATTCTATATTAGGGTTACTTGAGATTTTACAATTAATTGTTATTTTTTATGGTGATTATTGAGAGTGAAAAATGTATACACTATAAGATATTTTTAGTATATGAGTTTAAGTATTATTATACTGTTTGTATTCTCTCTCTTGTTTACATAATAAATTTTTTTCTTCTTCACATTGGAGTAGGCTAAAAGCGTTAAATATCTATATCTCATGATTTTCATACTTCTTTGATTTTGAATCATGTTAACACGTTTCTACATTATTCTAAATTTTCCTAACAAGTAATACAAATATTCATAAATCAAAATACTAGATTAATAATAAGTCAAACTTATCACAATAAAAAATAGAATAATCTCTTGTTTACATATTTTTCTTATTTAAGTTTGATTTTTTTAATTAGATAGAATTTTGATTAAATTAAATATCATATTTTTTTTATTGACACAAATTCCATTATCTCAATAATCTTCACTTTGACACAAATTCCATTTTCTGAAATATCTTCAAACTTTGAATCAAGATCAAGTAATTCCACCAAATTTGAGTTATCTTCTTCATAAATAAGAAATGTCTTTAAAACTTCACCTTCAATTTAGCACTAACACTTTAAATATGCATTAAATTTGCTTCATCTTTTTCATAAAGAATTATTTCAGCAAAATCATCAAAAATATATAAATAGATCTATTGCTCAAACAAAATCTAGGCTTGGTATAAAAATAACAAATTTGTGTTAGTATTTCTTTAATCAAATTGAAAGCAATATTAAACCAACGAAAATCAGCAAATCTAAATAGAACTCGAATTAGAACCAGACTTGGTAGGACTGGACTTTGATACCACTTGTTGAGAAAATTTAGAATAATGTGGAAATATACTGATATGATTCAAGACTAAAGAAATGATAAAATTACAAGAAATAAATATTTAACGTGGCATTTAACCTACCCCATAGGCGAAGAAGAAAACAAATTCACTATAAAAACAAGGGATGGAATACAAACGGTATAATAATACTCATACCCATATTTTAAATATACTCAAAAATACTTTATGATATATATATTCTTTATTCTCAATAATTATTATAAAAAAGTAAGAGTTAATTATAGAATCTTAAATAATTCTCAAAGGGGATTAAAAAAACAAATTCTTTCTCGCACTCATTCAAATATTATATAATATAAATATTTATTAATTAAAATCCTTATAAGAGAATAAGTCTAATTTAATCATAATATTAAATATTAGAATATATTTAAATTAATTAAAGTTCTTATTTAATCAAAATTCAAACTTGGATACGATGCAGACATATATAAGTAATTATCCTATTTTATAAAAATAAAATTAAAATTAAAATCTCAACAATTATGTAAAGATTTTGTTTAGTATTGAATAAATAAAATATTTTTTCTTATTTTAATATTTTATATTTAAAAATATAAATAAATAAAATTATTCATAAAAAAATATTTTCTGTTAGAATAATAAGAGGCAATAGATTTGACAAATTTTCTGGAACAGAAAAATATTTTCATGATATAATATTCAAAGGAAGTAACCACGCTCTTTTCCTTGGGCAAAAAATTATTTATTGCACTTTTTACCTCCACCTTTGAACAAGAAAGAAGAGAAAAAGGTATAATTAAACTTAGGTTTTCTCAATACATGATCCGTAAAAAAGGAATCAATTGACATATAAATTAAACTTAAGGGAGTCCATTATCAAGAATCTTTCATGGTTATAATCACATTTTTTAATTAGCTTAATATTGACAATCTATTGGTTGATGAGCAACATAATTTTATTCTTTGGATCTTATTACCTAAAAAACATATATACTTAAAATTAATTAGTTATTATGCTGCTTTTGGTAAATCTAAAAATAGAGGTGGTTAGAACCGGTTGGTGGGTCCCAATTCTAGAGAGGCAAAGGTATTCTATGGTCTTGTGTGAATCACCCAAATAAATAAATAAATAAGAAAAGAAACAAACAAATTGTCTTGTATTTGAAAATCTTGCAAAGTGAATATTAATATTGATAATTAAAAAGTTGAATAGAAAAAGATGATGTAGGCTAGGTTGGACCGGAGACCTTTGGCAATATGCTTGCACATGCCTGTCGTTTTCAATGACACAAAGAGAGACGATAAAAAGAAAAAAATTGATAGTAAGAATAAAATCAAGTTATTCTTTCATTGGGATAGACTCAATGGAGAGTGACCAAGCTACTTTCTAGTTGCAAAATGTTACTACAAAGGATAAATGACAAAAGTTAAAATAATCAACATGCATGTGCAATGTATTCCTATAATTTGTGATTGCATGAAATTCCTATTCCCTTGTATACAAAAAAAAAAAAAAATGAATAGTGGAAAAGGTGGTGTCCACTACAAAAAACTGTCGGGATTCCAACGGACAAAATCCGTTGGAATTCCGTTGGAATTAAAGCCAAATCCGTTGGAATTTGAT
>JANHAO010012487.1:0-16358 GCA_026873985.1 Saraca asoca | reverse complement strand
CTGCTAAAGCTATCAAATGTGTCTTCTTAGGGTATTCTTATCTTAAAAAAGGATACAAATGCTACTCTCTAACGTTGAATTGTTACTATGTCTCAATAGATGTTTCCTTTTTTGAAACATCCCTATATTTCATTACATCCATTGAGCCCTCTATAGTATCCCAAGTTCTACCTAAGCTTCAATTTCCCTTTTTACAGTCACCAATTTCTCAACTCCATGATCAACAGCCTCCATTTCTCACTTACCATTGACATCCTCACATGGTAATCACTGAAGAAGATTTTATTGAAATACTAGGTGACTCAGCTTTTGCCCAAATGGTTGTACCAGCCCTAGATCTTCCTGATAGCATTCTCATTGCTCTACGTAAAGGTAATTGTTCCACTCGTAACCCTTATTCCATTTACAATTTCTCAAGTTATCATCACTTATCACTAACCCATTATAACTTTGTATTTACCCTGTCTTCTGTTTCCATACCTAAGATAGTTAAGGAGACTCTCTCTTATTCGGGTTGGCACCAACCTATGATTGATGAAATGATTGCTCTAGACTCTAATGTAACATGGGACCTTGTTCCTTTACCTCTTGGTAAAACATTTGTAGGATCTTGATAGGTTTACATAGTGAAAGTTGGCCCCACTGGTCAAGTTGAATGTTTGAAGGCTCATCTTGTAGCTAAATGCTTTCTCTCCTATGGCTAAGATGACCTCTGTATGCTTACTTATCTATATGGTTGCTATCCACAACTGGCCCTTTCATTAGTCAAATATCAAAAATACCTTTCTTCATGATGATTTACAAGAAGAAGTGTATATGGAGCAATCTCCTGCGTTTGTTGATTAAAGGGAGTCTAGACTAGTTTGTCGCTTAAACAAGTCCTTATATGGATTGAAACAATCACCTCGGGGCTTGGTTTGGAAAATTTAGTCAAGTCGTTCAAGCATTTGGAATGATTCAGAGCAAAGTTAACCACTTAGTATTTTATCAACACTTTTCATCTAATCTTTGCACATATTTAGTGGTGTATATGGATGATACAGTCATTACTAGAAATGATCACGTTGGCATTGATCGATTGAAGCAACATCTATTTCAACATTTCCAAATAAAAGATTTGGGTGAGCTGCGGTATTTTCTTTAGATTGAGATAGTCCAATCAAAAGATAGGATCGCTATTTGTCAGAGAAAGTATGCCTTTGACATCTTGAAAGAGACAAGGATGATAAACTATAAACCTGTAGATTCTCTAATAAATCCTAATGTTAAGCTTTTACTAGACTGGGGGGAGTTGTACTTAGATCCTAGAAGATATCGTAGATTGGTTGAAAATTGAACTATCTCACAGTCACTAAACTTGACATTTTCATTATGATTAGTGATGTTAGTCAGTTTCTGAGTTTTCCTCGTAATGATCACTGGCAAACAGTGATTTAAATAGTCAAATACATCAAGAAGGCACCTGGGAAAGGATTGTTATATAAAAATAAAGGAAGTACTAAAATTGTTGGGTACACAGATTTTGATTGGGCAGGATCACCAGTTGATAAACGTTCTACCTTAAGATACTGTGTCTTTTTTGGAGAAAATATGATCTTATGGAAGAGCAAAAAGTAAGTTGTAGTTGCAAGGTCTAATGTAGAGGCTGGATATTGTGCTATGGCTCTAACTACTTATGAATTGGTATGGCTGAAGCAACTAGTCCAAGAGCTACAGTTTTGTGAGATAGGACCTATGAAACTTATTTGTGATAATCAAGTAGCTTTGCACATTGCATCCAATTTAATTTTTCATGAAAGAACCAAACATATAGAGATTGATTGTCATTTTGTTCAAGAAAAGGTCTTGTCAGGAGATATTATGACTTCTTTCACCAATTCTAATGATCAACTAGTAGACATCTTTATCAATTCTCTTCGAGGTCCAAGGGTTGATTATATTTGTAACAAGTTTGATGCATAAGACATATACGCTTTAATTTAAGGGGGAATGCAAAATTATGTAAATAAAATAGGTAGTTATCTATTTTAGATTATTTAGTAATTATCTATAGCTATTCATTATTAGATTAGGTGATTTATTCCTTATTAGACTAGGTATTAAAGTTTTATTTATTAAATATATCTTTTAGTATACATACAAGTTTTTTGACTAAGGTTTCTCTCAAGATTCAAGTGCTATTCATTAGTCTATGTGACCAAAATTTTAAATGGGAATTAAGTATTGAGAAATATTTCTAATTTTATTGTAATATTGAGATCTCAATATTTTTTCTTTTATATTTTAATAAGTCAAATATTTTAACTTAATGATTGAATGGATATTAAAAATAAATAAATTATTTCTTAACTTATCAAAATATAAGAGACAATAGTATTGAAATTTTCAATACAATGATAGGTTTATCTATTGAAAAAAAAATTACCACAATTATTATTTACAATTATTTTAATTTATCCTACACGGATGTCATAACTTCATTCAAATTTGAAAGTATGATTAGATTACTCAGATTTTATCATGAAATTAGAATAGAAAGATGTAAAGAAACACTTACCTAAACATTAAGCAACAACAAGAGTAGAAGGTTTTAGTTTTGCGGGATGCTTAATAATTGAGAATCTAAATTAATATTTTTTAAGACATTAAAATTTATAAATCTGACATATTACTCAATGTCAGCTCTCTCTCTCTCTTTATATATATATATATTAGTTTCCCCGTTCTAGAATCAACAGAAATGGTTTGAATGAAATGAAGTCATGAAACCATTTTTACCAAGAGGTGAACAACTGTATAAGTAGTATTTTGCTTCCAATGCCAGCAACAACAAATATCCAAATACAAATTCTTCTTTCTTTCTTTCTTTTTCTATCAAAATTTAACCATTAGGCATGACGTCCATAATTAACTGAAAGACTGTCTTAAACTATCTGTGGAGCTTAATTTTCTATTGGTCTGTGGTCTAAGAAATAAACATTAATTAATTTAAGTAGTGAGAAAGAGCAAAGAAATGAAGCTGCAGCTTCTGTATCTAATCACAAGAAGTTGCAGGCATTCACTTTTATGTTTAAAGGCAGTCCACATGTATCACGAAACAATGAGACCAAAGGAACCAAATTAAATTGGCTCTCTACTAAAGCTTCCCATATCTGTCTCTCTCTCTCAATAAAGCAGCTAAAGAAGTTGTTTTGGAATAAAGTAAACCACACAAGAATAAAAGAGGCATCATTGTTACCTGTTTTCTTTTACAGTTTCTAAGAACTCTGTGCTTGAAAAAAAGCATCTTGACTGGTCTTAACACACTTGTTGTACATCTTACCAGACAACTAGGTCAAAATCATTTATTTTTACGTAAAAAATTTTGTGGCAAAATTGGTGAATTATTACTGCAATGTTAGAAAAATGCTTAGGTTACACAATCTGGTTGATCTTTAATAAATATTTCCTCACAATCTATCTAAATAATTAAGCAAACACACTTAATTAATAAAATTTATTATTTCTAACCATTAAAATTTTAATTTTAAATACAATAGTCAACAATGATCTAAATATCACTGTGAATTTTAAAGGAAGGTAATAAGATAATTTAACTCTAAAATACTGCTATCTATTAAAAAATAACTCAAACTAGTTTGTTTGGATTATATCTTTTAAAATTAAAAGGATAATGATAGAGGTATTGAGATTTCTTAAGAGAGTACTGTTCAGACAATGTGTCTAGTCATTCATGCATCCGATGTGAGACTTAAGCTTATTTTGTTATGTAAACGAACTATCACATTTGGAATCGTGCTAAAACAGCGGAGGCATCACGTGGCTAACCAGACAAATATATGTTTTCTCGTTTGTCTATTCTCAAAAATTTCTTACCTAAATGTTAAGCAGATCCCTACAAGGTTCTTCAAGATCCAACATTTAGTTAGACATAAAACCTTGATTGACCAATGATCATCATAGACTCCTAGTCACACTGTCCTAAACTGAATTATTTATTTTTGTATTTAACAACTACTAGAAGCCAAAATTTCTTTCTGGTTTACCGGAACCACTAAAGAAATAAATTTTCTTACCATTTATTTGACTAGAAAAAGACAAATTCTTTTTAATAATTCAGAGCCCTTTATGATTAGAGATCATAACGAGCAGGCATACATGATTTTATAATAATAGCCGTATATTAGATTTGAATCTTCTCTTTTTTTTGTTTAGTCATATTCATATTATGTTTGAGAGATTGACATAAAATTTTATATGTAGTAAAATTTAAAATCTCTTTTTATATAATAAGATGTATAAAAAAAATTTATATTCATTTCTTTCTAAATATAAGAAAAAAATGATCAAAAGAAAAAGAAGGGGTTATAAATACCTGAGAATCAAAGAGAGCATCTATGTACTTCAATAGTTTGCTGTCACAAAAGCAAGAAATGTCATTCTTGGCTGATCTGGTATCTGTGTAACCAAAACTGATGAACTTCTAAATTGGGAGAAAGTGTATTACATAGCTTTGATTAAACACATCAGCATATGACATCAATCATTGTAAGCTATTGTCATGTACATGTGCTTGACTGTAAGCTTTCCCTTTTCATTTTTCCCTACACTGCTATTTCTAACATTAATCGCGCAAATTTTTGACATTTAGAATTATAAGAATCTTAAGACACCAGGGTTGAAAGGAGAGCTATTTTCCTTATACGTCATTGAGATATGTAACATGTGAGGGCCTTGTGAGATTTTATAGTGTAACTAATATATAAATATATATTTTTTAAAGACAAGCTAGATACAAAACAAAATTAGTATAAATGCAGAAACAGTTGACAGGAGCTTCTTCAATTATTTTACTTGTGAATCTGATGTTTTGGTTTGAAAAGTAATAGATGTTGGATCTATCACTTTAACTATCTTGCCAGTTTCAAAGCCATGTCTAGCTGTCCGGTTGTGACTTAAGAGTGCGTACGTGCAACTTGATCCAAGCAATTACCAGCCTACTGGGCACCGTGATTTTTTATATCATTGTTATCTGAATCAGTGTCAAGATTAAGTCTCGCTATAAACCCAATAATGATCAGTCTTTCCCACACTGCATCTCCTAGTTGCAATATTTTCACCTTGTTTGTTCATATATTTTTTTAATAAGAAAATATATAATTTTTTCTTGTATGATATAGTTAGAGTTTATTTTATTCACTTATAATTTGAAGTCAAAATTGATTCATCTATAATTTGTTTTGTTAAATCCACAAAATTAAATCAATCATCAAAGTCACGCTGAGCATAGCTACAGAGATATATTATTAGATTTATGAAGTAGTATTTTGTGCTGAAATTAAAATATAAAAATATATTATTGAACATACCATTTGTTTAGTTTTAACACTTATTATTTTATAGTTTTAACGGGGAAAAGGATTATGTAATAGAAATATGTAAATTTCATTCGGTTTTAGATTAAAAGAAAAATTGAGGTGGATAAAAAGTTAATAGAACAAACTAGTGTGAACCAATTTCAGTTTCAATTAAATTATAAATAGATAAAATAAGCTTAATTATGTTACATGTAAATAAATTGTATTTTTCCTTTTAACAAGTATATATGATACAATCATGGATCCAAGGTTTTAGACAATATTCTGTCATATTATCATCATCATACTACACACAATTTTTTTCTTTTTCTATTATTTTTTGTGTGTTTTTCACAATTAATCGCATTGCGATTATAGCTATATTTTAAATTCTTAGATAGAGTTGTCCTCACTTAATCAATTCAAATTATAAAATTTGCATAATTAAGAATTTAAGAGAAAAGTTATAAATAAATTAAGTTAGAGTAATAATTTTTTTCCCTCCCACATATAATGTGGTACATTAAGCATATTTAGTTCCTTCTCATCAATATCTTCTTTCTCTGCTTTCCTTGATGGAGGAGGGAGTAGGTAAGTTTGGTATAGACTCAGTCTAACCTCTGTTGAATTTTAGTACACATAGAAAACAAGGCAATCACCAAAGTGGATGATGAGTTCTGCAAAACCAGGTTCTCTACAGTGACATCGATAAAGTTTAATGCAATCAACAAGAGATACGATTTAGAAGCTTCATGAAATTAAGTAGCCAGAAATTTTCTTGCAGCCTGTCAGTTGTATTCATATGAAAACAGCTAAGACCAAGTAGGAAACCAAACTCGAGACTAGGGGCGACCCATATACCAAACTCTCTCCCATAGAAAGGGGCAATGATCTGATATTTCTTTATCATTCTTTTTGGTGATAACCCAAACAAAAGCACTAGAAAACAAGCAAGTAGCACCCACATGATGGATTTAACAATGGATAGGAGTTTCTTGTTGTCCACTAATTTAGAAATGATATTAGTATGAACTGTATGGCTTTGGATGTGAGAAGAAGGACCCTAATTAATTCTCTTAATTTGAAACCTTTTGCTCGGTTGAATATATAATTGTCATCTTAGCCTAAAACAAGAAAGGTTTAGACTATACTTTCAAGGTAATTTATTATGTTTTCACATTACTTTTTTGATATGTACATGATTGCAAAGTAAAGCAGAAGCCTTTAAGGAGTTGGCTCAACTATTGATGATGTAGTTAATCTTAAAGTTGCAGCTTCGAATTTCACATAACGTGAAAGCTTTTTTTGTTTTTTTTTTTTATATGAGAGAGAAGTTTCTTTTTAAATTTTATAAATCGAATATGAATGATCTATGATTCAGTTTAAAATAGATTAGTTGAAGCAGTGTAGATTAATTTTATTTATAAGTTTAAATTGTGATTGTAATTACTTTATAATTATAATTGTATTACGAAACATTATGAATTAATAAGAAAAAAAAAAGGTTCTTGTGCTTCAAATTATAATAAAAATGCAATTATGATAATCACAATATTATGGTGATATCAAATGTTGTGATATGTAATTTAGGTTTTGCCTTGTTTAATTGCTAGAATAACAAAAGTCGGTTTCTGTACACAGAAATTCCTAGCTCAGATAGTGGGAGAGAAAAGTTAAAATTCCAGGATCACCATTTCAACAGAAGAATTGCACAAATCCCCAGCAACCCACCCCGTCGTGTACAATTCTTCAAATTCTTTCTTTTGAAAAGTTACAATATTAAAGAAAAAGCCAAATATATGACCACGAAGGTCTTCAATACATTCGACGGAAAAAAACTTCCCACACTAATAATTAACCAAACTAAATTTGAATGGGAAAGCAATTTTAGTGTTAAAAGAAACATCAAACACCTTAGTCACATATTGTTTATTTCACATGCTCCTAGCCAACATTTCCTGAAACCTCCTATCAGACTCCTGCTTTTCCAACCTAAACTTCTCATGACAATTGGCAATGAACATTTCCGCCTGCATATCAATCTCATTAATCTCCGGCGCCGCCGCCCCATGAACCTTCTTCTCCTCAAGCCACTGAAGGTACCCTGCAAGCTGTGAGTCATGACAATCCTCACCAACAGCTTCATGTTCATCAGCTGAAATCATAGTATTCCAAGTTGAATCATAGTACAAATGACTAGTGCCATTAGTATCATTAGTACTCGGCAAGCCCGCGAAAACACGCGCCGGGACCGGCAAAACATGGGAGGATTTGGAAGAACACCAGTTGTAGTGAAGCCTGAAGGATCCCATGATCAATTTCTTGTGTTTGTGGTTGTACTTCATGGGTTGGTTGTTCCTAAGAATCTCAAGGATTATGGTTTTGACTTTGGAGATTGCACGGATGATTCGACACATGTGGGATACTATGAGAGTGTGGATTAGGCTTTTGAGCTTCATGGAGCTTAAGGTTGAAGATGAATTAGATGCTGATTTTAGTTGGAAAACTTGGAGAGGGTGCAAGGATTTTAGATGGGATGGACTGAACATTTTGGTCCGAGAGAGAGAGAGAGTTTCTGTGAGCAAGCAGAGTGTATTGGGTCTTGAGCTGTGTGCGTTGTATATATGGATTGGAAAGGAGCTGGATTACAAGTTTACCCCTTGACTTTTTGTTTATTTAAAGGAGTACCATTCACTTTTTGTGCAAATACATTGGAAACATCTTTTTCTTTTGTGGATGTGCTGGGATATAAGACCCGCTTACAGATTTTAAAAGTCCTCGGTTAGTTTTGCAACTTCACATAAGTTTTGTATTTTTCACTATCATTGTTGTTTGGAAGGAGAGTGCTAATACTCCCACAACCTATATAACTCATGTCTTCGTTCACATCTTCTTGCAGTATTATTTTAAATGTTATTATGATCTAAAAAGGTGTGAATTATATTGTGAGAGAAATATTTTTTAATTTATTTGTATTTAAATCAACAAATTTTCTCAAATGAGTTAAAATATTCATAAAGAAATTTCTCATAATTTAATCTTAAAATATAGTTCTTTAATTCATAAGAATTGAATATGTAATATACATTTAATCACACATGAATTCACTAATATATTTTAATGGTGAAGTGTTTAAGTAGTTTGCTAAACCTCTTATATCTGAATATTTTCCCTTTGAATATATTAAAAGTTAATCACATATTTTAAACTCAATCATCTCATGGAGTTATTAGCATATTAACTTGAGTCAATATTAATTATCATAAATTTTATATGTGTTAGTTTTATTAGAATTTTATTATTAATCATTTGGAGGTTAAAATGTAACAAAAAAAAAATGAAACCATCATAATTATAATTAAATTAGATATATTTTATAAAAAAATAGAAGGTATCAATATTTTTCATTAAAAGCCTCATGCCTTCAAAAACTAACACGAATGAAGCTTGTGATAAATAGCATGTGCCCAGTCCATAAGATCATCACTCCATCTAACTAACTGAATCCTTGAGTTTATTAATTAAGCTTACATGGGTTTGTTTGTCTAATATAGTAATTAAGCAGGTGTAGAACGGTGTTTAAGGCTTAAGAATCGCCATAATTATAAAACCAAGGATTATAATAATGCAATGAGGAAGCATTATTAAAGTGATTTCATTAATTACTGTGCTGTTTCCTAAGCATATATGATAATATTTTCAGAACTTAATTTGGTCCAAATTTGCAGGCAAAGCTGCGTTGTTGAAACATCAGTATCTTAATAGACTGATACTTTGACACTTTCTACGTAGACCTTTATTTGCAGTGCAAGTTATAGGAAGGCAAATCGAGAAAATATATGTCATCAAATGAGATAAGGAACTTGGCAAATCTTATTGTAACAGGAAGCATCTTAGAAAAGATTGTTCTAATTAGTTTGTGGAAAATGCAGTGCGTGGAGTTTTCTAGTTGAAGTGTCATGCAATTCATTGTGCATAAGTTTGAATTTTTTTCTTAGTAAAAAAAAAAAAAAAAAAACCAACAGTTTGATGTATCTTTTGTTTGTATGATATGATATTTGAGTAACAAAAAGATAAAGAGAAATAATTCAAGAAAAAGTTTTGCTCTTGAAGGTGAAGAAATTAAATTATATTCCAAAACATTCACTTTTGGTCAAGTTAATTAAACCCTTAATTTGAAACAAATTTTATGGTATTATGTTTTTCCCAGAATAAAACATTTCTCTTTTTATTTTATTGGTGTTTAATATGAGAGATTAACAGAGACATTTAATATTATTATTAGGCAGTGAAAAATAATTAAATTGTCTACATTTCTGGTTATAAATAATTAGGGATTGAAAATATGCTTTAAAAAATAAAAATTAGGCCTAATTATAATCTTAATCTTTTAATATACAAATTAGTTGTATTTCATCCATTAAATATAATATTTTATTTCGATCATTCTTATACACAAATTGAAATAAATTAAATCTAAATTGATATAAGTTTAATCAAATTAAAGATAAAAATGAATCTTAATTAATATATAAAATTTTGATAAGACAATAAATTAGTAATTATTAGAAGAGAAAATTAATAAAAAATACTTATCACATTAGAAAACTTTAAATTTTATTATCTACTAATAATATGAAAACGTCATAATTTATCTATTAACTCATACAACTCATTAATTTTCTTCCAGTTACTTCCAACATGCATGAAGTGAGTGTATAGATATTATTCACATGTAATCTTATGAGAATTCCTCGCTAATTGGTGATTTATGAGATGTAAATTTTATATGATATGGCATTACGTGGAAAAAGAAATTTTAAGACATTTTACACACATCTAGATTATTTAAATAAAATGTCTCTTATTAATATAACAAAGTGGAGTTTGTTACTGACTTAAAGGGGTAACCGACTTCGACACTATAGTCAAAAATGAAAGTAAGGAATGCTGATAAACATAATCCAAATTCAACTCAATCCTACATATATTTTATTTAAAATTCGGCAATAGAGCATCAACCACACAATGTTTTTTTTGTTGGACAAGGAACGGTGAAAAATTGAGTGATTAAACCAAATTATTATACAAATTAGATGATCACGACAAGAAAACAAAATACAACCACCATGTATTAGACAAATGTGTACTTGATGCTTGGTACTTCTGCCAAATGTCTTAACATGAATTTTCACATCGTTATTTAATTACTTGGCTCTGTGAGTCCTGAGGGTTTATCTCAGATCTCTAACATTGACATTCAATTTTAATATTTCAATTATCTGTCATATTTTATACTCATAAATATGATATAATTTGAATCAAATTACTCATATTTATTTTAAAATAAACTTTATGCAATTTATATGTTACTGGGACAACTTGAAGGAAAAAAAAAAGTTATATATATTAACCAAATACATGTACACTCCAAAAAGAAAACTGTGACACCAATATTGTATGACAATATGAACCATCAAAATACAAGGTCTAATGTTAATTGTGCACTTCTATATTCCCTTGCCCTAATTAATAGGCATTTTTAAGATAAAATTAGTTTAAGAAACTGCAAGGGATGCTTCATGTAATTGATTGTAATGAACTCGATTAGAAATCTTTAAAGATGATAGACTTTTGTTAAATGATATTTAAACTTTAGTTAGATGTTTTTTGATTTGATATTTAACTCACTTGTTGATATATTATTGGATGATAGCTGAATTAATATAAACCATTTCAATACGTAATATGTATTTATAGTTGTGAGAAAGAGAAAAAGTGTGCGTTTGATATTTCATCATTTTTATGATTTGATATTTTTCCTATTGAAACCTGTCTTAGCTTCAAACACTTGAACTCGAAGGAGACATGAGCGAAATTACGTGCACTCAATTATTAGCTGAAAAACAAGACATGTGACTTTTTCTGCGGATGATGAAAGAGACTACCTACTATCTGTTTCATCTTATAGCGTTCCAATTTCTATGAAACTGCTGAGATTTAGACCTTTTTTATTTTCTTCTATCTCTTGCTGTGCTTAGTGTCAATGATAAATAATTTTTTAACCTAATGGACATTTCATTGAATTCAAAGTCAAATCAGATTGTTCTGGAAATAATTGAGAATGGTTTCTGCAGCTTTGCATATATTATTAAAATGAAACCTTATAATGAACTCACTATACGTCATTGCATGGAAGTTATTTAAATATTTTACCTTAAATTTATGTAATTAACTATGTTAATTAGCTCATTGATGACACTATAGTCATTTATAAATGTAGTTACGTATTCCACAAAAAAGGATAAATTAATTTTAGAATTTTACAATTTTTTATAATTTTTTTTAAATTTTAATAAAAACAGTAAATTATCTTAGAGATAAGAAATGTATAGTTACAAAGAAATCAAAAATATTAGCAAATACAATATCAACTATCTAACTAGATTATGAATAATAATGAATCTATATAAAATATAATATAGAAAGTAAAAGAGTGAGGATACAGAGATTTAAATATTGATTTATAGCGGTTTTACCTTAAAAAATTATTTCCAAGATTTACATTCACTTCTGAGTTTTCAATCAAGTTTGAATCCATTATAATGGAAAACCTCTAAGTTTGAATAGGCACTTAGAGAAGCCAAATATAACGATTGCTCAATTGCAATTGCAAATCCTTTAAGATCTTCACTCAAAGAGCAAAAAAAAAGAGTTCAATTACTTTTCTACCCTAGGTAAGGCTATTTTTAGGAAGCCTAATAGTGTTTGAATTGAATACAAGGTGACCAGAACTTAATAGTTCAAGATACCAAAAATGAAATTTTAGAGGACTAGATTCAATCAGATTTCGCTCAAATGTAAAAGATGGAGTAAAGAATTAAAGAACATATGAATTTGATAGTGTTTGCCTCTAAAAAGTTGGATTTTGATATTGAGAAAAAGTGTGGAATGAGTATTTATAGTAAGTGAAACTGCACACTGAAAAACTAACCATTATTCAAAAATTTTTACGTGTGATTAGAATCATGATCATGATTGTGAATTCAAATTTTCAATTTCAATCAAAATCATGATCAGAATCATGGCATTTAGATTTGACTGCTTCGATCCAAATAATAGAAAAAAAAAAAGTAAAATTTGATTCTGCTCACCAAAGAATGCAAACTTTTGGCAAATCTAGAAATCTTTGCGATCAAAATTATGATTAGAATCACGAAAATAGAGTTTAGAAGACGTCAATTTGAATCATAGGAAATAGTATAAAATTTGATTTGAATTGCCAAAATGTGCAAACTTTTAACTAGTCTTGAGATGCTTGTAATTAGAATCACAAGAAATTAGTGTAAACTCCCGATTTGAATCGCAAAGCAAGAGCACTTGCCTTGTTCTCGTGGGCATGATCACAAAATTAGTTCAAATTGCCTGATTTAAATCGTAAGCTTGTAGAGTGAAAAAAATAAATTTTACAAATTCATTTCAAAACCAATTTAAACAATTTTAAACTTTATAAAACAACTCAAAAACTCAATTCTAAGTTAAATAAATATGCAAAGAATTTAGTGTTAGAATGTTTTTGGTATAATTTTTCAAAAATTCTTTTTGATTAAAACATGAGGAAACTTTCCAAAATAAAGTGCCAGAATTTGAGCCAACTCTAATAAATCTAAACCTTTACAAAATATTCTAAACATAGCCTAATCTATATCTTTAATTAGAAATCCAAGACCATCCACCAAAGATCCATTGAAATTAAATAAGCTTAACTAAAATTGTTTGTTGTCATCAAAATATAAATTTGCTAAATTTAGAAAAATTATGGGCTAAGGATAACAATTTCTCCTTTTTTGATGATGACAAACAATTTTAGGGTTAGAAAGGGATCAAATATGCATTTAGAGCCTATAATTTTAGCAAGAAAGATTAAGCAAGGCTTTCCCTTAAAATAACAATCCTCCCCTATAGGCATGCAACACATAAATCTCCAAAAAATGCATAATACTCTCCCTTTTGACATATCAAAAATAATAAAGCAAAAGATCAAGTTAAAAGCCAGAAACAAGAATAACATTAAAAAAGATCAAAATATCCTTAAGCAACAATAAATATCTAGAAAATATCAGAGAATCAGAGTTATAATCAATAGGTCAACAGAAGCTAAAACCAAGATTAAAAAGAGAATAGAGGCTAAGGGAACAAAATGTTCAAAGCAATCACACCATGAATTTCATTTAGTTTTCCCTTTATAGTGTTCAACTAACTATAAAGGTTTCGGATCTCCACGTTCATATTTGCTTCAAAGGATGAGTCAATCATTTCATTGATTTGTCAGTGCGATTGTTCCATAGTTTTAAAAAATTAGGTTTGCTAAAGCTATAGATACCTTAAGAGAGTTAGAGTTTCATTTTAGAAGTCTATAGATCCTAACCAGAACTGGAGTTGGAAACCTCGAAGCACTAGATCTCTTGGATGTTGAGTAGTCATTTCTAAATTGCATCTGATGAAGGGTCTTTTCATTCATCAAGGTGGAACTGTCCACATTTCAACTTTTTTTTCCCAGTGACAAAGGAACTTGAAAATGCAAAAAGACTTTGGTGAGAACTATCCCAAAGTGTAGGAAGCTTTGATTAGGCTTTGAGAAAAAGGTGCTTGTTGACGGTGAATTTTGATTCTAGGCCAAACTCTAGTCAATGGAGGATTCTTTTTGGGACTCAAACTGTAATCTAGTTGCAAATACAGTAAATGAATGCAGAAGGCAAGAAGAAGGGGAAGAGCAGCAAGGAACACGGGGCTTTTAACATGGTTTGGCCAAATCCGGATAGTACTGGACCCTATATCCATAGTAATATACTGATCTGAAAATTTTTTATAGAGTTTCAGTATGGTGGTTTTTGTCTTTGTCCCATGTTCATCTCCTTTCTTCTATTTATAGAGGAGAGGAAGTTACAATTATAATTTTACATGCCATAAATCTATTACATTAAATATTTAATATACAAGACAGAATGAACTGACTAAAATCCCACAAATCGGCTTTGACAGATTACTTTCTGCGAGTGAGCCCCATGTGTAATTGGGCATGACATATGCTTGTCTCCTGCTTAACGAGCTTCCGGGTTGATGGTTGCACCTCGCGAACCAGATCCTTCGGCCTGGGGGAACTATTGTCTTCGAGGTAGCGAGGTTAAGCTGGTTCTCGTTGGAGCGAGCTCGCGTAGAGGAGGTCGCTAGTGGCAGGAGCTAGAACTTAGCATTCTGAGTGTCTTGGCAAGCTGAGGTTTTGCAGCACTTGGGCATTTTCCAGCCCATTAAGGGGGTTCCGAATTTCACCCATAACAGTGCCTATATAAGATAAGATTAGGTATAAGATGTTGATTTCTAGTTCTTTCTTTATGACCCACATAAAAAACCCTTATCTTTTACAATGTTTGTGAAGTTAATATAAGATGTATTGTCTTGACAATTGTGTAGTAAAAGAGATGATCCTTCATTAATAATTCCGTGATCATAAGTTTTTCAATAGCAAAAATAGGAACGGTGTTGGGAAAGGGCATTTTGATTGCCTCTTCTTTTGAATAGTTCCCCACATCTTTGCTAGTGATGAAACTCGACCTTCCTTCTATGCCAAAAAGATTGCAAAAGGTTTCTATATCCAAATTAATAGCTTTCCTCATTGCAGATGCAAACAACCTTTCATTAGCTATGCCTAGGTTAGCATAAAATATTCTAAGTAACTTAGGGTAACATGTAGCACTATGACAAACAAACTTCAATAACTTATATTTTTACAGCAAATCAAGTAATTTTAGATGGCTTTCCTTTAGAAATTTCTTATCCCAACATTTAATAGGAGAGACTGATTTTTCTTTATACTTTGCATACCTCTCGTATGATTCCATATTTGGGAAGGATTTTTGTTCTTCAATTACAACATTAGTGTGATGAACTTTTTTGCCATTGACCACTTTTTTTTCTCTTCTTAAAACCACTGGCAAAATCATTAGTCATTTTAGATTTTTTTTTTAAAGGGGGGAGAAGGTGATTCCAAAAAATTTGGTGTTTTAAGATTTTGAAGAATTTGTAAGTTTTAATTGATTAGAATTGAAGGAAAAAGGGTAGAAAAGTGTTTTCGCGAAGAAATATTTGTGTTTAATTGATGAAATTTGATGAAAATTTAGCTAGAAGGTGGTAGGGTTTGAGAGAAGGTGGCTAAGGTTTAAGATGAAAGTGAAGAATTGATATGAAAAACACATGTAGGCTATATATATCTCACTCATGATCAAAATTCTGAACCTAGAAATGGTTGAGCAATTTGAATTGCGAGCATGATCGCTAACACATGGCTAAATGACCTCAATGCCAATTCAAATCACGATCAGAATCGTGAAGTCAAAGTTAGCTAACTAATTCAAATCATGGTCAAAATTGCGCATCTAGTTAAGTAACCCAAATAAGTGCAAAATTTGACGATTCAGATCGCAAGATGAATTGGAATTTTTTTTGCATTTCTTTAGAAACAAAACATGAACACTAATTTTTAAACCACAGAGACGATTTATTTAGAGGACTCTTTAATGCCTAAATCAGTATTGATTTAAACAAATTAAAAAAAATCAAAATAAAGAATTTAATTGAAATCACTTAGGAATCATAACAAAGAAAGACAATCAAATCAAGTAAACTCATTTTCCAAAGGATTTAACATACTCAATTCTCTTTTAATAAATGCAAATCAATTTTCATCAATAGATTGTGAAAATGTCAGTAAATTAAAAATTGGTTTGAACAAATTCAAGGGCAATGTCTTCCTTTTGAACATGATCTCTAACGAAATGATGCCTTATCTTAATATGTTTGGTTCTTGAGTGCATAACACTACAAGAAAATGTCGATATTCCAACGGAAAAAATCCGTTGGAATTATAGCCAAATCCGTTGGAATTTGTCACTCCAACGGAAATTCCAACAGATTTCGTTCCGTTAGAAAACCTATCGTCGGAAC
>JANHAO010012486.1:0-16361 GCA_026873985.1 Saraca asoca | reverse complement strand
AAATATTCATTATTTTATAATTATTTTTTTAATTTTTAATAATATTTAATATTTAATAATATTAAAAATTAAAAAATATATAAAAATAATATTATTTTAGTAACCTTCACGCAAGCAACAAAACTTGCCCAGCAAATTCAAAATCCACGGACGGCCTTCAGCAAATCCAAAGGTCACAAAAGGACAAAATGGATAACAAAAAGTTGAAGAGCTTATAAGCTCTTAGTAGCGTCTGAAAAAGAAAGCTTATAAGTTATAAGCTTTAAGCTTTAAGCTCAAAATTTTTTTTTACCAAACAGTCAAGGCCAGTTTATAAGTTTTAAGCTTTAAGTTAAAAAATAAGTTTACCAAACACACTCATTGATGCCTTGTTAATGGAAGGAGCAACTCTTGGCCACTCATAAAACTCTGCAAAGCCAACAACTGGTCACCAAAATTTTCTGAAAAAGTGAATAATCTTTGATCATTTCTTTCAACATTGAAGCCTTTGATAGAACTTTTTGAGCCAAGAAAAGTAAATTTTAAAATTTTGATAAAAAAATAATACTAACCACAGATTATATATCTTTTTATTTTCTCATTTCCATTTTTTAAATTTAAACAAAAAAAATAAATTTTAAAATTTTCTATCTTTTTTTTTTCTTTCTTCTATTCAAACATAGATAATGTGATGTTGTTTTCGAATTTTTCTTGGTAACCATACCGTGGATTTGCAAAGCAAAAATAGGAGCAACTAGAAAGGCTTCCTTCTCCATTTGAGGCTTGAAGTAGCACTCTTGGAGGAAACCTCCCAAGTGCTAACATGATGCTCGCAATAGTTAAATGAATCTAGTTTTCAAGAAAAAAAAAATATAAATAACCTCTTTGTAAGGTTTAATATCACATCACTGTTTTAAAAATTTTAATCCTAGAAATAATTCTATGAAACTTTAAAAAGAATTAAAATATTAAAATCTTAATTGAAAAAATAAAAAAATATATGTGAGTCATTTACAATTTTTTTTAACTGTTTTTAGTATGAATTTTATATAATTTATGAGTGGATCTTTTATATTAAATTATTATTGATGGAATTAATTTTTTAATACATTTAAGACATAACTAAAGATAATTAATTTAATTATATTATTCTTGAAGTCAGGCATGATTGCATTTGAAAAGTTAAGATATGTGTTTTTTTTTAATTTTTATTATAAGGTTACAGTAAAAAAATAATTAAAAAGAATTATATATAATTTATTTATTTATTTATTTCTTTTAACTGAGGTTTTAACGTTTCAAATTTTTAAAAATTTTAAGAATTATGTGTAAAAATTGACACTTTAAAGAATTTATGTAAAACTTTACCTTATTTTAAAGGATGATTTGTTGATTATCAATTGAGAAAATTTCGTTTTTACAAATTATAATTGTTCTGATTATATTTTCTTTGGAAAAACAAAAACCTCCGCTTCCCTCGGCAACTCAACGATTTTCACCATGCATCACAAGCGCGACAAACCCTACTTTTCCCGCCATGCCCCATCCTCTGTGGCCAAGAGGCGTCGACCTCTGCCAGATTATGCTCCATCACCAACTGCCTGTGACGGCGGCGAGAAGCAGACATCAAGACCAGCGCTACCGTCCGCTGTGGTAGTCAAGGATCTCCCATTAGACTGCTCTGTCCTCGATCTCAAATCTCGATTTGAGATCTACGGTGCCATTGCTCGCATTCGTATCGACCGTGAAGGGTTTGGCTACATAACTTATAGGAACAAGGAATCCGCCGATGGCGCCATTGCAGCTGGCCTTGACCCTTCCTTCGCAATCACAATCAACTCCAAAAAGGTACATTCATTCTAATTTTCCGCTAAATTGTTAAGATACGAATGAAAAGTAAAGTAATTCTAGTTTCAATCTTCCAAAATTCGTTATTTTCTCGATTATCTAATTTGAAATTTATCGATAAGTTCTTCTAGAACTGGTTTTCCCTCTTTTTTTTTTATTCTCAGCATTTTTCTTTTAAGTCGTGCAAGAGTGAATTTTGTTTCTCCAAGTTAACAATGTTTACAGAGAAATTGTTAGTAGTTTGATGAAGTTTCAAACTTTGAAGATAAAAAATTGAATTAGTATAATGATAAAGCCGGAAATTTACTACGTCTCTCCAATTTGATTGATGTCTGATCATGGGGTTAATTAATTACATAATTTCGTTATTTTCTTGTAAAAATTTGAGAGAGATTAGTGTATCTTGATTCTTACAGGTCCAGGTATTGTGGGCCACTGATCCTCTAGCCGTGTGGAGGGAAGGAATTGGCAATAACAAAAATAGAGGGCCAATTTCAAAACTTGTGCGTCCTGAAGTACCTCTGAGCAGACATGGAAGATGTAAAAAGCTTGCTTCAGCACTAGAGCTGCCTTTCAAAGGTAGAGAAATTGTTGCCTACGATGATATCCTTTAACTTTTAAAAGCAGCAATTTCAGGGGCTTTTCTTATTTTGTAGCAATTATAGATTTAGGTTTGAGATTGAGAATCTGTGTTTGTATTTTTTAATTATGTCACGAGGGAGCAACTTATGGATGCTAATGATGTAATTTATTTTATGGTTATGATGTTTGATGTCTGGAATGTTGCATATATTTGGTTTTACTATTATTATTTAACAATTGCTGTGCACTTATTCAAGATAATACAATATAATCCATTTTATATGGTCAAAACAACATATATTAATTCTCTCTTTTAGGACCTATTATAACAAGATAAAATTAAAGTAAAATTTATTATTTTTATTTTATCCTTAAATTATGTTTATATCATTGAGAGATGTTGAAGAGAAAAATATTAAAAAAATATTGATTTAATTTATTATTTAATAATCTCATTGAGAAATATTGAAATATTTATAAATATTAAATAATATAAAATAATTGAAATGTAAATTATTTATAAGAATAAGAATAATTTAATTTCTACAAAATTCTTAATATTATTATACTATGTATATGTTAGATAACAAATAGTATAAATCTATATCATCAAACTACTTATAGGATAATATGTCAAATACTTGACAGTATTATATCTTATTCTTCCATTATCCTATCTTATCTTGTTTGCTTATTTTATGTTGTACTTTCATGTCTTCTAAACCAATTGTACTCATGTCCTTCAAACCAGTCCTAAGGTTTCTTTTAACCATCCGAGGAATTCTTATTTCTCAACCTTAGTGGTATCATAATCCAATATATCTTTTATTAATAAAAATCATTAGTTCATAAAAATTAATATTATACCATTATTTAAATTCAACTTTGAAATTATCTTTTTTAGATAGTATGCATAAATCTATTATTTTGTTGCGTAATATCAATATTTCCTACTAATTCAGGTAAGAGATCAAGTTTAAGGAATAGAAGAGTCCGACAACAAAAACGGAAAGGGAAATAGATGTGATTAAGAAGACGAAACTATCGCTAACAGCTGAAGTCCCAACCAGTTTAGTATTCCTCAAAGAAGAGAAGAGAGAAAGAGAAAGCAGTTTGAGTGGCAATGGAAGAAAATGAACAAACTAACCAAACAGAGAACAATAAACGACAAAACCAAAACCAGCGAATATGGAGTTGGGGTGCTGGAACTGACGGCCAGTTAGGAACGGGAAGGCTCGAGGACGATCACCTCCCTCAGCTCCTTCACTCTCTCTTCTCTCCCTCCTCCGCCGCACCACCCACCATCTCCTCCCTTGCCTGCGGCGGTGCTCACGTCATCGCCTTGACCTCTGGTACACAAATCACTGTTTCTTCTATCTCTTTTTACAAATTTAAACTTGCAAATTTTTAATGAATAATATTATGATGAAATTATTATCTTGCAGCTGGGAAGTTATTGACATGGGGCAGGGGCAGTGCCGGCCAACTAGGCCATGGAGAGATTGTCAATTATGAGTTACATCCGAAACCTGTCACATATTTAGACAGCCACTTTATAACCCATGTTTCTGCTGGATGGAGCCATTCTGGTTTTGTTTCAGGTTTGGTTTGATCTCTGGGTGGCTACTTTGTGCTCAATGAATGGTTGATTTGGATTCACATGGAAGTTTGCCTCTTGATTGTTCTTTATTGGTTTTCCCAGATGGTGGGTGTTTGTTCACTTGTGGAGATGGCTCATTTGGTCAGCTTGGGCATGGGGATTACTCCTCACGCTGCTCTCCTGTTAGAGTCTCTTACTTTGTTGATCAGCGTGTTGTGCAGATAGCTTGTGGCATGAGACACTCTCTAGTCTTGTTAAAAGGTATTACTTAAGAACTTGCATTGTGGTTTTGGTTGGTGTTTTTTGTGAACTAAATTTATATAGTTCTACTTTCACTTCGTACCATATACGACTCTCACAATTGCACGCAAGGTACTATCTGAATCAAACAAACCCCATTTGTTTTAAAGCATGTGATGTCACTTTAATTCAATTTATGTCATGTATGGTAGGAATTGCAAGTAGCATTTTTTCAAAAAGTTGTTGTTCATGTCCTCTGCGTATGCTTTTCTTTTGTAGCTAGGGTTCTATTCTCTGTTCACATATTTACTTAAACAAGGAAATGATGACTATGTAAGAATTAAGATAGGATCATAGGTGGAGATAATTACCCAAGTTTCAGATGTTTGAAGTATTAAGTTTAGCAACTCATTGCAGCTACTGGTTGATATCATTGTAATTCAGATTCTTCACTAAATCAAGTTTATGGGTTTGGATCTGGGAAGCGTGGTCAACTGGGTATCCCCAAAGATAGGATCAAATCTGTTAGTCTTCCAGGGCTTATTACTGGCCTTAAAGACATGGAAGTCGCTGAAATTTCTGCAAACGGAGACCATAGTGCAGCAGTATCCGGTAAATCCATCACTTTCATCTTTTCATGATGCGTGCGTGACACAATAAGGAATCTAATTAAATTCATGAAAAAATATCATTCTCAAAATTGTCTTTGTATCTTTTGTTACAACAGCTGATGGGCATCTTTACACATGGGGAAGAGGGTTCAAAGGCTTTGCAGATGCTCACTCTCCTCATCGCTTAAATTCTGGTTTGAGTTTCACCAAAGCTACTCTTGGATGGAACCATGCTTTAGCTTTAACTGGTATATATTGACACATTTTCTATTTTGAAATCTCATCTTTTCTGCTCTTGTTGCCTCCTTGCTTAAGAGATACGTGATTTTGTTGAATGTGGGTATAGGCGAGGGGGAAACTTATATGCTTGGTGGCAACCACCCTGGAGTGCTTAATGATCCTCAGAATTTGAGCACAGCAAAGCAATTAGCAGGTAATGTAATCGTCCCAAGTAATGTACTCTTGTTTTTCTTAAGAATGTTCTTTGTTGATTATGCTTGAGTGTTAAAGGAAGGACAGGGCTAATGTGCTGTAACTTGGCTTTGACCCCTCTATTAATGATTTAGCTATATTCGGCAAATGCATATTTTTAATGTAGAAGTTGGCAAATGCATATTAAAACTTATAAAACATATTATGGCAGTTGGTGCCATTTTAGGAATTGCCCTCATTTTGCTTAATCAAACTGTAGTGAATCCAAGAGAAGCCAATCTGGAGAAGGTTCCAGGTCTTGATGGGATAAAGATTGTTGATATTGCCGCTGGAGCTGAGCACTCTGCTCTAGTCACAGGCAAGATATTGTTTTCTTCTTCTTCTTCATCTTCTTATTTTTTCTTATTACATAAATATGAATATTATGACTAAAGATGCTTTCTCTGTTGCTATGTAGAGAATAGAGAAATAAAGACATGGGGTTGGGGTGAGCATGGTCAACTTGGCTTGGGCGATACATGCGATCAAATCAATCCGCATGCGGTGACTCTCAAAGATGATCTTAATGAAGCTGAAGCCATCAGAGTTTACTGTGGAAGCGGGTTCACATATGCTGTAACCATGCCCTATCTTCCTTCTCAAACTTGACTTATTTATGAATGCTGGATTACAGTAAGCCCAATTATTTGACGTTGTTGTAAGCCAGAAGTTTTAGCTAGGTTTTAGTTTTTAACTCTCAGTGACAGTCCAAAGATCAATATATACCAAGGGAGAAACTGGAGTCTGCATTACACTAGGTGTACCATAAACTTCTACAAACTGTGAAATTATGCTCAAAGAAACATTTTACATTATTTACCGTCAGAAGAAGCAAGAGAATGTTACTGTGAAAGAGTATTTGACAAGGTTTGGTTGCATCTCAGACAGAGTTATATGAACATGTTCAAAACATTGAATCAGATTAAGCTATTTACATCAGTTGGCATATTACATGGACTATTGAACATGGATTTCAAAGAGTCAATATCCTCTCACTATATTTTTTTAAGGTATGGAGAACTGCCTAATGCATGTAATCTCTTCTGTCTTCTAAAGATGTATGATGTCCTCACGCTTGCTGTTCACTATTGTGGATGATGAGGAGATTATTTTCGTAGCCGTCACTGCGAACAATGGGGCGTAAGGGATCAAGCCTCCATTTACCATCGACAATGAACTTGATCTGCAACAAATGGCAAACCATTAAGTTACCTTATATTCTTATCTTGCGAGTCTACCAATGATTAGTTGAGAAATACGACTTACTTGATATTTTCCAGGATACAACTTTAGCCGCAAATAAAAGATACCTGAACTTGATTTCTCCATTTTCCACTGTAATATAATACACATACCACAGAGTATAGCATCTGAAAAGCAATGTAAAACTCTATATAACAGAAATTATTTGTTGCACCAAGTTAGCATTTTTTCATTCTATAACCATACACCACCCAAAAACGATTTTGCTCAACCCATTTGCAGAAAAAAAGAACCATTGAAATTCCATCCAGATAAGAAGAAAATCCCCTGAAAGTAAAGTTCTGCAACTGATCTGTGACCTCCTTGACCAACAGGTATGTAGACTTATTCGGTGAACAGATACGCAGGTTGAGTGTACATTGTTCAAGAGTGGTTTATTACCATTCACCACATATTATTGGACATGTTGACATGGTACTATAACATCTTTAAAACCAAGCCATGGACAAAGAGATCATACCTGGGTGGACCAGCCATCGAATGATCCTGCTACAAGCACCTCTGAGGCTGAATTAAGCCATACCATACAAATGGGTTGAAGAAGTTCCAAAGCTCTACGAGCGCCGTAAGTCTTCTTCTGCTTCTCTTCCACAACCTTTTTTGCGTAACTGAGAGGATAGAAGAATATAGGGATCATCATACTTGAGGCCACTGGAGGCAAATGACAATAAATGGGAGAGAATCTGTGAATACATCATATCCAGTGTAATCCTTCCCTCTAATATTGCCAACTTAGCATGTATTGAGCGCAGCCTGTCCTGAGCTTTCATGATCTTGTTTTCATCGAATTCCCAATCATCAGAAAGGTTCAGCAGATCATCAATGGAGCTTTTCTGGTCCTATTGAAGAATATGCAACAGAGACAACCAGGTAATTGACAATTAATATAATTCAACCACTGTGCAATCACAGACTGATGCAAAATGTGCACGCATGTGTTTGTGTACAACTGCATAAGGGAGGCAGGGGGACGGAGAGAGATGGCCAAACATTCCTAGTTAGCCTCAGTCTGTTGAGGAGTGTACAACAGAGACAACCAGGTAATTGACAATTAATATAATTCAACCACTGTGCAATCAGAGACTGATGCAAAATGTGCACGCATGTGTTTGTGTACAACTGCATAAGGGAGGCAGGGGGACAGAGAGAGAGATGGCCAAACATTCCTAGTTAGCATAAGGAATAAAGTGGAAATTGGCCTTCCACAGTTACATTGTTAACTCACCAAATGGAGTGACCTCAGTTCATTAAGTACAGAGGATAGCTCTGACTCCAGCTGCTGAGCGTGGCTTCTTATTTCATTGTGATTTGCCTTTTCAAGATAATTTTTGTGTTTCTCTCTGTCTATTGGTTCAACAGCTAAATCCCTTACTTCAAGCGTATTGTTTCCTATTTTGTCCTTTGCACCTCCTTCTCCAGTTTTGATAGGAGCAATTTCAGCAACTGTATGTTGTATCATTACAAAGATATCGATTAATCTTGGCTATAATACAAAAACTTAACCTTGAAAGGTATATAAATCATCTTGGAAATTTGCGTCTAAAATACCTGACAGAGATGTATTCTGACCAATTTTGCTCTGGCAATCCTGAGTGACGGGGCTTAGCAAGGCCAGTTTATTACTTCTTTCAGTGTTACCTAATATCTTAAAAAACATAAAAGGATACCAAAGGTAGTACTTAGAATTACAGAGGTGGAGTGTGAAGGATCGAATTGTATTTTACACTCTAGAATAAAAGCAGGACACTGACGTCCACCGAATAGACAAATTCAGCTCAGTTACTATAGCTTGAACTGATATGAAGAAATTAGAAGTATCCAATAGATCAGGCAAGAGAAACATGAAACTTCAAACGAGGCCAAAATTCAAATGTTCTAGAACTATAAATCCACAAATAATCATTATTGGATTATGACGTATCTATCAAAAGATTCAAAACCATATCAGATACAGGAAACGTTATTGCTTCTTACTCTTTTTCTCTCAAACAAAATATTATTGAATGATGAAATCTATGGAATTACCAGAAGTTGCTGAAAGTAAAAAATTTACTTACCAAATCTGTTGTGCCTCCATTATGTAATTCGAGTTCATCATCATTTTTTTCAAATGAAATAGTATCGTCGTTCTCTGTGAAGCCAAAGTCTTTTTTCTGTTTCTTTAGTTGATTCAATGCACCCTCGACGCCAGATTCCTCGTCGTCCATTTCTCTGTTGGACAGAAAATTCCCCTTAAAATACAACGAGAAGATGTATGTAATTCATTCATTTGACAGTAGCAATTAAAAAAGGTAAAGAAAAATAACATTATGGAATCTTTTTAACAGTTTGTGCTACAAGAAACAATTGTTCTAGTGCTCTCATGTCCAAGAACATAAACTAACATTAATCCATACAACCATCCAAGCTAACTACCCTTGTACCCTTTCAGGCCCTTAACGATTCACTGAAGCTCATCGTACAAATATTCAAATGTCACAGAAATTTCAAATATCTATGCATGTAAAAAGACTGCTGATAAAAGAAAGATGTGGTCATGTATATCCAAATGGAATTCTCACACTGTTCTACCGCACGGCGTAGCTGGATGAGAATGATTAGCTGATGCAGAAGTAGCCCTAGAACTTTGACTTTCATAGCCATGAACTTTACTGCTCCCATTTTTAACATCAGATTCATTCCTAATCAAAGAATCGTCATCCTTAACTCTCATTTCTCGAAATCCTTCTTCATTCTCTTCGTTCAAATCCCACCCAAACGAAAGCCACCCACCTTTCTTGATGATAGCACCCACCAAATCCATCCTACCAGCATCCTTCAAATCCTTCACTCTTGGAAACGCTTCTGGGTTCTTAGAACTCTTCATGAACTCCAAAATCTCCTTTTCCAGGGACAAATCTCTGTCACTATCGCAATCTTTACAATTCCTGAGAAACCCCAAAAAACCCATGTAGGAGTTCCCCTTCTTGAAGGAATCCGAGCAACTCAACAGTGAACCAGTGTCTCTCACAGCAACAACGTTCAGAGCCTCAACATTTTCCCACATCCTCCGTCTTATCGAATCACCGACGACGAAGAAAACGGAGGGAGAGACTCGAGCTCGAGCATTCAAATCCAAGGAGTAGGGGAAGAGAAGAAAGTAAGAGGAAGAAGCAGTGAGAGAATGCATTGTCACGCATTTCGTAAAACTGTCACACGATTTTGAGCAGCGCGCGAAGAAGAAAAGGGTGGTTAAGACGGTTAGCCAATCAAATTTTTGTGGGAAACAGATTTTTTATTACGTTGGCTTCTCTGTATTTATTATTGCCGCCGAGTCGTGGCGCGGAAACCAAAGCCTAACTGGCTGTTGAGCTTGGTGGCGTGTTTGGATGCACCGAATATGTATTATAAGAAAAAATATTCATATATATTTTTAATGTACTATAATAAATCATTTAAAATTTTTAATTACAAAAACAACTAATTTTGTATTTTTAAAAGAAAACTTTTTAAAATTTTTTAATTTATTAATATATATATGCCAAATAACTAATAATTTAATATGACACATTGAAATTTTCGTATTCAATATTGGATTTAAGTTTTTCATGTGGTTTTGGATTTTTGAATTCTTAGGTTCGTATTGTCGTCAAAATCAAAATCATAATTATCTTCTTTGTTTGGGGTTTAGACAAAATTTCAAGGTTGTGAGAAGGGCTAACATGGCTTTTGTCCCAAAGATGAGAGGAGGATTCGCAAAGCCAAGTTCCCATCTTGTTTTGTCTTCTTCTCCTCCTTCCTTTTTTTTTTTGTTTTTTTGAACAAATGTAGAAAAGGATAAAATAAACTACGAACTTAGAAGGTTGAAAATAGCCTTGTTTTTTCTCCTAAAATGGTGTGGTAGGGTGTGCAAGTCTTGGTTTATTATGTTGAAGCAAAATCGCCGTACGAAAGAGCTCCACTTGCTCTTATCGTATCATAGCTCACCACAGCTTAATTCATCGTACTGTAGAAATAAATTGACTTGCTACAAGAATGAAGCAGAGCTACCCTGTAGAAGCAAGTTGTGCACTTGCCTAACTCCACTTGCTTTTAGCCCACCATAATAATCCACTATACCTTAGCTCAACCTATTACAAAAGCAAGTCACTTTGCTACAAGCTATTTTCCTTTATATTTTATTCTTCAAACTTTAGTATAAATAGGCTATGTAACTCCTTGTTTTGAGGTAGAATTTAGTTCAATTTAATTGAGGTTTTTTGAAAGCAATTTCTCAAATTTGTATTTGTATCTTAAGCTTGGCAGCTTAAGTAGTGAACTTAGGCTAGAAATCATCATAGTGGTTCTAATCTTACTAAAATTGATATTTTCTTCTAGCCCATTTATCTCCTCAAAGCCATTTGGTACCAGATAACCTTGATCTTACCTCCTTGCCACTCTGATAAAATCATAAAAATACCAAAAAACTTAGCAAAACAACCACCTCACCAGAAATCGCCTTTGCCACCCTTGAAACACCTGTTTTTGGTGCCCAAAATAGAAAAAGCCACACCATTGTGCTCAAAAGGCCAAAAACAACCAGATTGGAAAATTTCACGACTGTCGGAGCCACCACGCGTCATCATGCACCATATGTGTTGGCAGCATCTTCTTCCACGCTCCGATTACTAGCCCTGCATTACACGTGCCCAGAGGTTGAAGACGACGCCATGTCAGCACTATCTCTATGTGTCACGCCACCTCAGCTTCATCTTTCCAATCAAACTATGCCACATGTCTAACTTGCCATGCAACTTGCCACATCATCGGCCACATCACCACCCTTGGCGATTCAAAAGTTGCCACATGCCACCCCACGCCATGGCATTACCTTTCTCATTAAGTCGCCCTTCTTTTTCAAAAATTTACATATTAACCCTCCCTTTTTAGTAAATTTATATTTTGACCCCTTTTTCTGAAAATTTTTAAAAAGACCTAACGATTTTAGCCTTTTTTTTTTCCCAAAAAGGCCCTTTCCTTAATTTGAGTCTCTCTATTCAAAAATTTTTATTTTTTAGTTTAAATATGATCTAATAAAAGAGAGAAAAAAAGAAAAAAGAAAAAAAGAGAAGAAAGAGAAAATGCCTTTGAGATGCTAAACTTGTCAAGAATTTGACCCTCGTGATATCGAGATTAAAGAACTTTAAGTCAAATTAAGCAATTGCAAATACAACTTCTTGAAACTCGAAGAATGCCATAATGAAGAAGTGACTTCAATTCAGATACCAGTGTAGAAGAATGTAACTCGTTTGGAAGATTGCAAACCGATAGAGAAGTCCTATCATCTTTCTCACTTGTTAGACGTAGACATCATCAAAGAAATTATGCTAAGCCTTCGAATGATCTTGGAATTAGATTGAATATTCTCGAATTGGAAGGAAGCCTATAACCAGATGATTTCATTGAATGGCTACACATTGTTGAGTGCATTTTTAAGAATACAATGAGATATTTATCAAATTTAATAATATGCATCAGTTTGGTGGAAGAACCTTAAGCACCAATGAGAATGAGAAGGAAGACATTGAATCAAAACTTGGGATAAAATGCAATGAGAGCTCACACATAAGTATCTTCCAACCTACGATCATCAAGAGATATTTATCAAACTTCAGAATTTACATTAGAGAAGCATGGCCACCGAAGAATATACAAGGAAATTTGAGCAACTCAAAATAAAGTGTGACGTTAATAAGGCTAAAGAGCAGAGTATTGCCCGCTACCTTAGGGGACTAAATTCAGAAATCATGAATGTCGTATCCTTACAACAATACTTTATTGTTGATGATGTTGTGCAATTGGCTCTAAAAGTTGAGAAGCAGAATCTGAAGAAAAATGTTGCTAACCAATTTTGAACTAATTAGGCTGCAAGTAATCAAGGAATTCAAATCCCAAAAACCCCTACTACTTACAAGCTTAGTGCCTTAAAAGAAACTATGAATATTAAAAGGGAAGTTGGAACCAGTCGTCCTATCAATCCAAACACACGAAAGTGCTTCAAATGTCAAGGGTATAGTCATATTGCTTCTGATTGGCCAAATAAGAGAACTATGGCCATTGTTGAAGGAGAAATTCATGAGGTATTTGATGAAGAGGGAAAAGAAGGAGTAGATAAATCACCCTAATCTAATGAAGAACTCATCTTGGCTGATTTTGAAGAATTTTTAGTAATACGAAGAAACTTTCATACTTCTATATGTCAAGAAGAAAACTGGCTTAGACACAACATCTTTCACACCAGGTGTACTTCTTGAAGAAAGGTATGTGTTATACACTAAAAATAGCCTCGTGCGGACGAGTCCCCGAGGAACCGAAGACCAGTCCTCGCACTTCAACGAAGAGCCTTCGGGAGCTCAGACAACGACAATGAGCATCAAACCCTATCTCGCTCGCCTCACTTGACCATGGTCTGAAAGGTCACACACCGACAACAGCGTGACTCAGCGATAATGGGCTCAAGCATCGACCCAGCAATCGTTCCACTTGCACTCTCCTCCTCGCTACGACGACCCTAGCGGCTTCCTCGTGAAGCTCTCGCTTGAGACAGCAGAGCACCTTGCCTGACATGGTGGCGGCTACTAGCCTACATGTTGGCCTGCTTCACAGCCTATGGCCGGGATACGATCTTCTTATTGTCTTTTCTCATTTATTCGATGTAACACAACTGTAGCTAGCATTTAATGCATGTCATCTTTCCTTCTTCTATAAATAGGATTACTTTGTTAGTAGAAGGAGGAGGCCAATCTTGTAAACAAAACTTCTGCACATTTTCCAATATCAATAAAACTTTCACCGTGGACGTAGGGTCCGGTACCGTCCGGATTTGGCCGAACTACGTTAAAAATACAGTCCTTCCTTCCCTCTCTTCCTCTTGACCATCTTTCATAATACTTTAAGAGCGGCATTGATTCCTGAAATTCACATCCCGTTGGCTGAAGTTTGGCTCCTCCACATGAGCCAGATTTCGACGACAACATTTGGCATAGTCTATGGAGATCATCCGCTCTTTGAAGTCTCCACTGCTGTACAGTAATGGCCCGAGGAAGAGCAACTCGGAGCTTTATAGCTCTAGCATCTCAGCACACTATCACACCTAAGACGTAAGAGGTGCAAACGCCTGATCAATCTCGGTTGGCCCTGGAAAATATAGTTAAAGAGTTGGCTGAGACTGTTAAAGCACTTGCCCAGGCACAAGTACAAAGCGCCCAAAGACAAGAAGAGGTCATGGCGTAACTCCAGTAGCTTCGAGAAGAAGCTCGGCGAGAGACCCGCAATGACCACGACAATTAGCGACCGGGGGGCTCACAACACGCTGAAAGCTCCACCCCCTAGTGTGAAAACTATCACCTAGTGATAGACGAGGTTCTCCAGAGGCTGGAGTTACTTGAGGAGTGCCCATAGCCTTAAAACGATCAGACGCATCGTGAGGAGACCTCACCATTTTCTGTGGAGATTGAGAAGCAACCTCTCCTACAGAAACTCAAAGTGCCTGCCATCCCGCTATACGAGGGGAATAGCGACCCGAACAATCACCTGGATGTGTTCAACACACAAATGGACCTCCAGACGATCGAACCCCTATTGAAGTGCGGTGTCTTTCCCGCCACTTTAGGGGCAGCCCCTTGCGCTTGGCTCAGGTGCCTCCCCGCGCGTAGTATTGGCAGCTGGGAGGATTGTCAAAAGAAATTCATAGACCAATATCGGGTGCTAAAGAGATAACTTGCGCCTCTCTGCCATCTTGCGATGATTTTCCAGCGTAGGGACTAGCCGCTCAAAGGTTACATAGCTCGATTCAAACACGAGGCTAACTCCATGGAAAACCCCTCGGAAGAAAGCATTCTAACAGCTATCTTAGTAGGACTTCGTAAAGATGGTAAACTGTATAGAAGCTTCTACAAGTCCCCTGCTCGAGATCTTGCTGAATTCTACGAACAAGCGACCAAACAAGTAAGGTGGGAAGAAACCTTCGGAATCGAGGAATTCAAACCTCAAATGGGCCTCAGCGGTCCCTCCGCAAGCAGAAAGAGGGGAAGCGAAGGCCACACCGACCCCGCTCTTCATCTTGCGAAGAAAACAAAATCTCAGTGACCCAACGGTCGCTTTGAGAGCTATAGCATCCTGTCGAATATGCAGGACAAAATTTTTGTCACAGAAAGACATAACGAGGACTTTGAAAAACCTCAGCCAATGAGGATACCCGTTAAGTCCAGGGATCAGAATAGATTCTGTGCCTATCATCACGAGGCTGGGCACACCACTTCAGAGTGCCATGCTCTGAAAAATGCCATCGAATGCCTCATTAGAAAGGGCCGCCTACAGGATTATATAGTGGAGCCCTCCGGGCAGCGCGCTCAATAGACCTAACGAGTAGTCACCCAGGAGCCTGAGCTCTCAATCAGAACCATATTTTGATTCATTGCTAAAATTGTACCGATTGTGGTATTTTGGAATTAATACAAATTGCCGATTGGCCAAACACCGTCGAGAAAAAGTTCTTTCTCTGCCTTTCCACTCTCACTACAACGAATGGTTCTCACATCGTTACAGCACTCTTGCTACAACAAATAGTTCTCACCTTGTTATAGCACTCTCACTACAACGAATGGTTTTCACCTCGTTATAGCACTCTCGCTACAACGAATGGTTCTCACCTCGTTATAGCATTCTCGTTACAGTGAACGGTTTTCACCTCGCTACAGTGGTTACGTTTGTTACAGCAAATGATTCTCACCTCACTACCACACAAACAAAATCAAGAGTGCAATGACTTTGAGCCTACCTGAGATTTAAAGACCCGGCGAATGGTCTTTACCTCGCCGCAATCAGAAGAATACTAGCACAATCGGCATCTCGCATATGGATGGGTTTTTTACAATCCTCACATATGGACGTATCACTCGTGATCGCTCAAAGCATAGCTCACTCGCAGAATGACGAGTAAACTGGGAAGTAAAGCATTACCGATTGGTCAAAAGAGAAATTCTCATTAATCATTACAAATTTACATATAGCAATACATGAGGTATCTACTACATACATCCAAAAGAAGAAGGACCCGTACAAAAGAACCTCGACAAGCGAAGTGAGGGTTCTGCAGAGGGAAAGGCCGATCTCTAAGTCTGCTCCTGGCGATATAGCAGTAGCCCATAGTCCCTCCTGCTTATTCCTCTGCCACCGTGCCTGTCTGGGTCAGAACTAGAGCGTCCCCAGAAACCAGTGGGCCAGGTAGTAGAGCTACTAATGACGGCCAGAGGAAGTGGCCAGAAGCCACCGTGAGAACCTCGTAGAGCCTATCTATCAGGCTTTACGATGGCACCACGTGCAACGGTCCATCCATGTCTTCCACCACCATGCAACAGGCCATCAAAGTCTCAGCAAAGCTTCATCAGAAGCCAAGACGCCAGAAAACTTCAACAGTTCTTCATTTTCCTCCATTAAAATTTCCTGAGGCAAAAAGAAGAATGCCTCAGGTTACTTATAGACTTGCTCGGCCCTTCAAAGAATCCAGATGAAATCTGGTCAAATCTTCATCCAATGGCTCCAAACGAGCGGCAGTGCCACGCTAATGGCAAAAAATGACAAACAGGAGAAAGCATTGCCTAAAGCAAATGTGGAAAGACATTTGACATGACATTTCAGTCAAGGAAGTACACTGACTGAAGACACGAATCCAGCCTAAAAAATATGCAACTCCCGGTCCACAAAGCACACCGAGAGTTGGGGGGCTTATGTTATACACTAAAAATAGC
>JANHAO010012485.1:0-16369 GCA_026873985.1 Saraca asoca | reverse complement strand
TCCTTGGGTTTGACCTGGGTTGCCTATGCTACAAGTTAGTTTAGGTAGCTTCAGTTTATAAATTTCTAATTTGACGGCTTTGACATGCTCGCATCATTCCATCCTACTTTTGAGGTACATTGATGGCTCAGATTGTGATACCGTCCTTAAAGAAATTTATGTTGGCCATTGTGAAAATCATGCTAGAGGAATGTCTCTAGCTCAAAAGGCTCTCCGATAGAGATTTTATTGGCTAACAATGAAGCAGGACGTAGTTGAACTCGCTAGGAAGTGTGATAAGTGCCAATGCTTCGTGACGATCCTGCGAGCCCCACCAGCTTACTTATGGCAAATGGTCAATCCATGGCCCTTCACGATCTAGGGGATGGACCTTATAGGACCACTTCCTATGGCTCATAGAAACTGCAAGCATATAGTATTAGCTGTGGATTATTTCACCAAATGGACATAAATGAAAGAGCTCGTAGAGATTTCCTTAGCAAAGATTATAAAATTTGTTTGAAATAACATCATCTATAAATTCAGAATCCCCCAATAGATTGTTACAAACAACGGGACTTAATTCACCAACAAGTGGTTTCTCATATTCTGTGATGGTCTTGGGATTACAAAAAGATTCTCCGCTATGGACCATCCACAAGCCAACGGATAGGTAGAGGCTATCAACAAGATAATAAAGCATATCTTGGAGACAAAGTTAGAGGCAAGAAAGGGAGCATGAGTAGATGAACTACCTAAGGTACTTTGGGCATATAGAACTATAGTCTATAGCACCACCAGAGAAACTCCCTTTGTGATGGTTTATGGATTCGAAGCAATGATCCCAACAGAATTAGAAGTGGTGTCACATTAAAAAGTCACCTTCAATCCAAAAGAAAATGGTCAGCTGTTTGCTATAAATCTAGATCTTGTGAAAGAAATGAGAAAAAGAGTGCATCTAAGGATCGTGAGTCACAAGGTATTATAACTGTAGGGTTTGACCCTAGAATTATAAACCTGGTGATCTTATTTTGCATTTAGTACTTCCTAGTGCATGTAGAGTAAATGAAGGACCCTTAGGGCTGAACTGAGAAGGCCCATACCTCATCAAGAGAGTCATTGGTCATGGAGCCTATCATCTGGCTGACATAGATGGAGCAGAATTTCCTCAAGCCTGGAGCACCGCACATCTCCACCCTTATTATCGGTAGAAACCTGGACCTTGTAAATAACCTAGAATTATGGAGACGCGAACGTATTCTCTCGAAATCTTTTTGTACATATTAGATTATTTCTAATCAAATTCATTAAAGTCCCATGAAAGATGTTATCTAAATGACGGTTGTTATATGTGTATATATATATTTCTAAAAAAAACATCCCAGGAAGAGCCAAGTATAAGATTGCGAAAAGTAAATAGAAATATGAAAATAATCCATACACCAAGCATAAGAAGCAAAAATCCAGCAAGTTACATAAGTTGTGACCTAAGGAGCAGGCTCTTCGAGAATTGAATCACCCTGGTAGGACTTTCCTCAGCGAAGATAGAATTAGGCACATTAGTTGCTTTCGCAAGCTGAGAACCACTCTCCTAAGCAGAACTCCCAAAGGGAAGGGTCTCGACAACGGACTCAATGTCTTCTTTGGGAAACAAGCCTTGGCCACCCTCTTCTACTTGAAGTGCTCCGTAGTGGCAGGAGCCTTCTAGCAAAAGAAAGAGAAGTCCAGCTCAGGGTGATGTCTCGACAAAGTATAGAACAACACAAAGCTAGTCCTAGACTCTGTTTTCTCTACCATTTCCATGACCAAGCGGGGAATCTTCACCCTGACCTTGGCAACCTCCTCCTTTGCTGTCTTAGGCTCTTTCATAGTGGCTTCAACTCGCCTCTTAGCTTCTTTAACTTGCAACTCTACCAAAATAGCACATTGTTCTGAAACTTTAGCTCATTGAGCTAGCCAATCAACACGTTGAAGAGCCTCCTCCAAGTCTATCTTCGCTTTAGCTAGGTCATTGGTCATAAAGCCAAGGTTCACAGTAATAGCTTTGCAGTCCGCCACTTTGCAAGACAAAGCAACCTCCGCATCCTTGACCTTCCCCTTTAACTCTAGCACTTCAATAGTGACAACAGCCAAATCCTCCTTTAATCTTGCGCTTCTCTTACCCTCGACCTTGAGTGCCTCATTCACTTTCCTCATTGTTAATGCACCCTGAAAGGTCACACAGTCAAATTAGATTATGAAAGCAAAAGTAAGATAGGAGCATAGAGATATCACTTACTGTTAAACCAAAGTGGATCCTGTGGTCAATCAGTCTCCCAACAGAATGATCCTCAGACTCTAGCACCTCGATCCTCTTGTCAAGGCCCATAATCATGTTGATATTGTCTACTAGGGCCCTCACACTTTCTTCCATTTTAGAGCCAGAATTGGGGGGTCGTTCCTCGATGCTAACACTTAATGTAGCCCTTTTTAAGCAATCACTGTCCTCCCCTTATCCGCCTTTCATTTTTTGATAGGAGACCTAGGAAGGGTAATGACTCCAGTAGTAGTTGCCATCTCAGGGTGAGAAGAAAGAGCTAGATCTTGCAAGAAAGAGCTAGACCTTGCGAGGGACCTATTGTTAAAGCTGGGGGCTAGCTTTCAGCCGTTGGAGTAGCATCAGCTCCAGAAGCCGACAAAGTCTCCTTCTCATCAGATGAGGGTGTTAGGAAGATAAGCTTTATCACTTCCTCGTAATCACCAAAGTCTATAGGATCAACTTCTTTCACTCAGCGAATACCTATTTCTCAAGTCAACTCGATGTCCATGCTCGAAGCAAGTTTGCGAGAGTAGAGAAGGTTCTCATTGAAACAAAGATTATTTGAGGCAGCTAATTAGTCCAAAATTCCAAGGTCCTCAGTCCCAAGAGCCAGGTTCTTATCGATTCCTTTTGCAAGAAGAAACAAAAGTTAGCATCAAGGAAACCAATAACAATCAAGTCAGCAAGCTTGCGTGTCCTTAGCCCGCTCACTAGGGGCATGGACGAAGTTGAAATTCTGGAGGTCGCATAGGGAAGGCATGAAATGTAAAACCAATGGGTCTTATAGTGACCCACGTTTGATCTCCCCCTATCTTTCCTGTATGGAAGAATCTTTTTATGCTTAGTTGATTGAGTTGAAAGGTAATATAACATGTCCGTCATGCTCGCACATATAAGGTGGTATAGATAACACAGAACCTCAGTCAATGGTAGGGAAAAACCTTTCCTTAAGTAAACTAATGCCAATGAGGCAAGCTGAGTGTAAGAGTTCAGGGTAAGTTAAAATAGACTAAGTCTCACTCTGTTCAAAAAGTTCATGATGAATTGGTGTATAGGGAACCTTAACCCTGTAACAAGGGAAAGGAGATTGATGGCAATGAACCTCTGTGGCAGATGAGGGGCATAATCATCTGAATGAGGCACCATAAGATGACATCCCTTATGAAAATTATATATCCAGATTATGGACTCGAGATCGCGGTAGCGAATGGATGAAACATGCAAGCTGAATGCTTGGTGGTCGGAGGGCTGTCAATTTGCAGCAACACCACGATCCTTGATAGAATCAAAGTGAACCATGGAGCCTCTGACAACCTCACCACTTCCCGATGTCACCTTATTGGGATAGCACTCCCGCTCCACATTTTGAGATGTAAAGCTAGACTCATCACTTTGGATCCTAATCCGATTACGATGGTGTTCATGACCTCCGCTCATCTACATAAAGGAAGAAAAAGTGATTAGGTCACTGAAGGTAGACCCTTCTCAAGAACTAATGATTCCCTATGTGATAGGCCATGAATAGCCCTAGTCACCATACCTAAGGGCTCGAGTTTCAAACAAGCAAAAGGGGAACTTGATGATTGAGCCATAACATTTAGAAAATAAACATGAAAAATAAGGCAACTGACTAAAAAACCCTAAAAGCCACCGACAGATCGACCAAATGTACTTAGTTAGGCAGGAAAGAAGGCATCAAAACCCATAAATCATGAAATATAGAAAGACTCACTATAGTCGACCTGAGTGAAATGCATACGAAGAGGCTTGTCAGGGAACCAGACTCTGATGATGGCAACAGACGATAGGGAGCAGTTACAGGAAATGGTAGAGAGAGCGAGTAAGAAGAACCAAGAAATTACAATTTCAAATGACAAAATGAGACGGAGAAGAAAGCCCCCTTCTGTATAAAAAATACACAGCATCACCGTCAGATCTAGGAACCGTCTCGCTACCCAAAATCCAATGGTACGGTGAAAAAGGCCTATAGCAACATGACACGTGAACCCATCAAGGGCAAGCATAATCATGACAAACTAGGAATGTAATCCCGGGGGATGTGGACACAACTTATGAGGAGCATGTCAAATGGCTTGATACTCCATAGGTCATGAATGATGGACCAAAGCCTCCAGCTTGCTCCGCATCCAAGAAGTGTCTTAAACGACAAACTCTTGCGAAAGCGTAATCAAAACACCAACGGAACCAATGTCACTAGATGATCGAGGTACGTCTGGTCGAGTTTGAGGGACAATACTAAAATCTTGACGATCAAGGTCTGTTCGGTCAGGATCAAGGGGTAGCCAATCCTCGACCTCACCTGATGATCAAGGTACACCCAGTCGGGTTCGAGGGACAATACTAAAATCTTAACGATCAAGGTCTGTCTGATCAGGATCAAGGGGTAGCCAATCCCTGACCTCACCCAACGATTGAGGTATACCTAATCAGGTTCGATAGACAATACTAAAATCCTGACGATCGAGGTCCACCTGGTCAGGATCAAGGGGTAGCCAATCCCCGACCTCATCCGATGATCGAGGTATGCCCGATCGAGTTTGAGGGACAATACTAAAATCCTGATGATTAAGGTCCATTCGGTCAGGATCAAAGGGTAGCCAATCCTTGACCTCACCTAATGATCAATGTGAGCCCGGTTAGGTTTGAGGGACAATACTAAAATCCTGACGATCGAGGTCTACCCAGTCAGGATCAAGGGGTAGCTAATCCCTGACCTCACTACGCTAGTTAAGTTTGAGGGACATTACTAAAATCCTGACAATCGAGGTTTGCCCGGCCAAGTTTGAGAAACAAAAACTCACCCGATGATCAAGGTTCGCCTAGTCAGGTTCAAGAGACAATCGTAACCCCACCTAATGATTAAGGTTTGCCCGATTAGGTTCAAGGGACAAAGTCACGACCTCACCTAGCGATTGAGGTCCTCTCAGCCAGGTTTGAGAAACAAAAACTCACTCGATGATCGAGGTTTGCTTGGTTAGGTTTGAGAGACAATCGTGACCCCACTTGATGATCGAGGTTCGCCTGGTCCAATTCAAGGAACAAAGTCACGACCTCACCTAGCATTCGAGGTCCACCTGGCTAGGTTTGAGAAACAAAATTTCACTTAGCAATCAAGGTATGCCTAATAGGGTTCAAGGAACAATATTAAAGTCCTGACGATCGAGGTACATCCGGTTAAGCCAAAAGAGACAATATGGAGATAACAAAAGGTTACGATCAACTGGAAAAAGTCACATTAACACATAAGAAAAGGATTTGCTATCGAAATTACAACTATAAGTCCATGAAGCAAACTAAAAGTTAGGGGGCTAATGTTATAGGTGTTCCTCGAGTGAAAAAGAAACAAGCTCACTATGGATCAAAATAGACACCAAGCCCAAAAAGCACAAAGAGCCCAGATCGAGGGTCGCTTAGCAAGAAGTCACAGATCATCACAATGTGAATGAAATCGAAGACTTCAGCTTGCTCAAACACGAGTGCTAAGGATGGCCTCTATAGAGCCCATCAAACGAGCCTAGCGAGTCCTATCAATGCCTACTCAGGTTGCTGAGATAGTAAATCGAGAATGTGTACAAAAAGTCCAGTCAGTCACCAAAGATGTGTATCCCTTAACTGACAGATCATTATTCAGAATTGGCATATCAGCCCCCCAGATATCCGATAGTGATTCACCCAACATTTATTATCTGATGCCAAGCATTAAATTCCTGGAGCGACATATGTAATCATTCTACTGTTCGTAAAATTACACTTGTAACCCTCTTTATATCTATATATAGTTACGAAGGACCGTTGCACGAGGCAAGTGAGACTTACATGTAAACAATATGTTAGAATAGATTTAGCCTAGTAAAAAAACATTATTGTAACCTATCAAATCTAACAAAAACACCATTCATTATTTGATAATAAAATTTAGCGCGAACATAGGGGCCTGAGTAAGCTTTAGCCGAACCATGATAATTTTCTATGGCTGTTACATCTACTCCTTCCTCTCTTCTTTTATCTCTCTTGATCAAACTTGTATCTTTCAGTTAGCAATTTAGGTTTCTCAAGAACCAACTCAGTTGACTGAAATCTTGGATCCTTGGAACTAAATTTCACCTTCAACAAGGGGCTTGGTTAAAGCACCCAATAAGTCCTTCAGTGAAGAAGAAATGAGGTATCTAGACTTTAAATAGACTAGCTCGATCTCTTGAAAAATCCAGAAGATATCTAACTATTCCTAATCAGACGATCCAGGAAGAAATGAAACTACCACGCCAATAGCTGGGAACCATGCATAGGAAAAAGCATGGCCGAAAGCAGATGAAGTAAAAAATTTAAGCCCAAAATGACAACTTAGCAAAAATTACAAGCAAGGAGTTTGACTGCACGATGATGTTTCAACTCCCAGTCCATGAAGTGAACTGAGAGTTGGGAAGTTTATGTTATGGGTAAAACCCAGCATCGCAAAATAGGCTAGCAAAGGCTAAGCAACAGATAAAGTTTATGAGAAAAAGGGGATAGCTTATTAGGCTGCTATCAGCGTGAGCTGTAGAACAAAAGAGAGTCCCAGCTCGTTAAAAATTAAGATCTAACTCGCATAGCCAGTGTTATGGGTAAAATTTGATCTCGTAAAATGGGTCAACAGGAACCCAGTAGAAGCTAAGTATCAAGTGAAGGAAGTCTAACTCATTGAGATTGAGGACACTGAGTCCCAACTCGCATATTCAACGATTAGTCCTGTGTGTGCTCACTCTTTTGCAAGCAAGCCCAACCTCGGTGACTAAAGGCAATAGCGACCTTGAGCTAGATATTGCCCATGAAGTGAGGCACCTCACCCATTATGAGCTCAGCGATGTGGTGCACCAGACAAGCTTACGTCAGCTCATAGATTTAGTAGACAAGAGGGGCCTACCCACAAAAAATAATCTGTAAGAGCTAAATTGTAGTTCATATTGTCTTGTACATTTAATGCTTGATGTAATATCTTTACAACATATAAAATTACATTTTTAACCTCCCAGCCTCTATAAATAAGAGGGAGGAGACCACTGTAAGCAACTCTAAGGGGATACACTGAAACTCTATAAAAATCTTTTCAGAAGCAATAACATTACCATGGATGTAGGGACTGGTACTGCCTGGTTTTGGCCAAACCACATTAAAACCTTGTGTTTTCTATTCTTCTTCTTCTTCCTCTTGCCTTTTTGCATCTATTTTTTGTATCAGCAACTAGATTGCAGTTCGAGTCTTAGAAGAGCCTCTTCAAGTTGGCTAGATTTTGGCAAAACTGAAATCCATCATCAACACCTTCCATTTTGTTTTGCAGGTGCCATATTAATTAAAATGGGCTTCTCATTCTATTTAAAATGGTTATGAGGTCTTTGGGTTGAAGATTCATGGTTTGGAAGTTGAAAAATTCTTGAATAATTGTGATTGTTGAAGTTGGAGTAAGGTGAATTGATTCATGGAGTTCAAATGGGTTTCTAGCAAGTTGGAACTGATTTTCAGTGCTTTTGGACTGATTTGATTCATGTAATATGGAAGTGTCTTAGGAATTTTTGAAAGGGAGTTGAATAGGAAGCAATTCTTGCATTAATGGCTGAAATTGTTCATTCACGAATTGATTCTCTGAAGAATAATGATATATGAATCAAGTCAAGAATGGATTCATCTAATTGTATTTAAGCTTGAACTATGTTTTTCCAGCCTATTCTCATTGTAGCTTTAGCCCTAGCCCTCTCCATTCCCTCCTAAACACTCATCTAACCTCTCCAATCCACCAAATCTTTCATCAAAACACTTCATCCAAATATCATTCTATCCAATTTCTTTCAATTTCACTAATGGATATCCTTTATTTCTCTTTTCAATCCCTAAAATCCCCAAAACCCCCCAATTCTCCATCTTTCATCTCTCAACAAGCTCAATGACAAATGATGTTGGGCATAAGAAGTGGAAAATGAATGGTGACAAGTGGGTGAGCCATTCTATTGCGCCTACAGAGGAAGAGAAATTCTTTCCCAACCAAGAATCCTATGATAGGTACTTGAATTTCAAAGTTAAAAAAGTTGATGCATTGAAATGTTGTGATATGAATTTTGTTCACAATAGTTATTTGGAATTGCTTAATATCTTGGAAAAATAGAAGCCTACCAAGTTTGTTGAATTTAGTGCTTACTACTACCCTAGGCTTGTTCATATGTTTTATGCAAAATTTAGGGGTTAAGCAAGGCCAATTGTTTGTGATTGTGATGTAAAGGATAATAAATTTAGATGTTAAGGTGCTTTGTGAGTTGTTTAATATGAGTTGTGAAGGAATTTAGATGACTAATAGAGAAATGCAAGATTATACCAAAGAAAAAGCTATAAAAGTGTTATTTCCCAATGTTGCTCCCAATCACCAAAGTGGCAAATTATTGATTATGGGCTTGTTTATAGAAGATCACTTGCTTCACTACACCATTGCAAAAATCATTTTGTTAACGAGCACAAATAGCACAAATTATAGGCAACTAGTGGATGATGGGCTTTTCCTTATTTAGGCTATTTGCATAAATATCTCCATCAACATTCTCTATCTCATCTTCACCAAAATAGGCAAGTTTCACACCATAATGGACAAAAATTATCTACCCTATAGGTTAACTCTTTTATGTATCTTTAGGCATTTTCAAGTTCTAATAAGGCTTAAAAAAGAGATTCTCTTGATAAACAACACTACAAGCATAACTGAAAGGCATCTTCATCAAATGAATTTGGAGTATGTTAATGGAACATGAAGAAAACCAATTTCTGATTGTTTAAGCACTGGTATAGCTAGTGCCTCTGGTTTCTTGTTGAAAATAATGAAATTCAACAACAAACCTTTGATCTCCTTAAGCAGATGCAAATTCAGCAAAATTACTTTCAAGACTTAGTGGTGAAGAACTTTAAGGGTGTTTGCATAAAATAAAGACAATTTTTTAATAGCCTAAACACTATTAGACAACATATCTACCTTTCAAGCAAATTTGAATCTTAAAATCAAAGATCTCCATGATCGCTTGAAAGGCATGGTTGCTCAAACCAACGAAGTGAATAAAGTTGAAGCATTTCATGGAGATTAGTAGCTATATTTTGCTTAATTTACATTGTTTCCTTGATGGTTGTTGAATGCATTAGAATTAAAATAATGAACTCCTTAAATTTGTAATGTTGGAGAGTTATGTTGAACCCTAAAGATTGATTGATTAATTTATGGTCCTAATTTATTGAATAAAGATAAAGCAAATTTTGTATTTAAATTTAAAATATTAAATAAAAACTTAATTTAAATTTGTAAAAGAAACTTTAATTGGGAAAACTTCAATTCAAAAAAGATTCATGCATTTAATTCATAAATTGATCATTGACACATTAATATTATTCCTTTTTTGATTGCTTCGCCAATAATTACCTAGATGCTAGAATAATAACTAGTATTCTTTCCTTACTTCATTAATTCAAGCTTAACATCCAAATTTAATTCTTATTATTAATTAGTTTGGTATTAAGCAATCCTACTTAGATTAATAATAGTGTTACGAACAAGAAAATGCTAAGATTAAATAATAATGTTACACCAATGCAAATCATGTAATTCATCCTAAGTTTCCCTTAGGTATTGAACAAAAACTAGGATTATAATCATTAATACCTAATCACTATTATACCAAACTTTTATAATAGTTACGTATTATGAAATTTAGCTAGTAGATAATCGCAACAGATAATCAACTAATAAGCCCTGCTAGAAAATCATTGCATGTGATCATAAATTAACTAAAATAGAGAAACAATAGACAATTGAATTAAGAACAACTTAGCAAAACAAATTTGGTCTCATAATTGTAATAAATTGAAGCAGAATTCCTTAGAATTAAAAAATCGAGTTTAGCAATTCATTGTAAAAAAAAAATATAAACAAAACTAGAAGAAGAAAAAAAAAGATATAAGAAAGAACATGTGTTTTATACCCTATAGGTGCTTTTATTTATATTCAAAATAGATAAGATTAACCTTTAATGATTCTGGAGTTATCCACGAGTAATCCTAATTCAGCTAAGATTCTTCTAGTTTCCTTTTTTGGTTTTGGCTATTGATTTTAATTGGATAAAGGTAAAATTAAGAATTGATTTTTTTTAGAAAGTTGTAACCCTCCTCCTTATCATTCCAACAAATTTGACCTTGCTCAAAATAGAGGTTTTCAATTCAAATTTTGGGCCAAAAATTGAATTTGGTTCAAAGTAGTCCATCCTGTATCAAATACTATGACTGATTCAGGCTTTAGCGAGGTCAGCATTCTGCTTCAACTTTTGGGCTGATTTCACACTATCAAACATCCTAACTTGACTTTAAAACTCTTCTAATAATTGTATGACTTTTTATTATATTTCTAATGATATAAGAATAATCTTAAATAGAGGTCTAAAACTCTATATATAACCAAATGTCTAAAACGGTGTCAAATCACCTATCTTAATCCAAATTAATCCTTTCATAGTTGCAATTTGAACACTTCATAAAATGAAACATGAGTAAATCTATTTGGTATATAAACTTGAAAAAAGACTACATTTAGAAAAAATAGAATATATAAATATTGTACTCATCATTCCCTTAGCCCTATTTTCCCTTTTACTTTAATTAAACATTGCTTTTGCTGGCTTTTGAATTACTATGAATAGCTTTGCTACTTAGTTGGATTACTTTCATTTATGATATCTTCGATTTCTTTAGTTTATATCACTGTGACTTTTGCTTATTGATTGCTTTTTGATAGTGCTAAAAGAGGGAGAAATATGCTACTTTGGGGGCCATGCAAATTGATTATGCTAAATTACTTATTTGATGCACATGTTGAGGTTGTATGCTAAATGTTTATATTTTGTCTCTAATCACAAAATGGTTTGTCATCATCAAAAAAGGGATATTGTTGAGTCTAATCGTGATTTCAAATGATTTATAAATTAATTTTAATCATAACAAACATTTTGGATATGCTTATATTATTTATTTTTTTAGTGGAATTGCATAGGACGAGTTTGGAATATTTATTGAAACTTTAGTTTAGGCCTAAGAATATTATTTGTAAAAATTTTTGAAAAATCTCCTCAAATTTTTTTTCCATGTTTTGAAAATGTTTTATAAATTTTATTATTGGAAGATATGATTTTTAGTTAAAAAGAATGTTTTGAAAAGTATTTAAAAGTTCTTAAACAAAACTTAGTTCAAAACAATTATGAGTAAAATCCAGCACCACGAATTAGGCTGGAAAAAGCTCAGCAGGAGACTAAGTCCAAGAGAAAAAAGCCTAGCTCGCTAAGCCGCTATCTGCACAAGCAATAAAGCAAGGGAGTCCTAGCTCGCTAAGAAGTGGAATCCGGCTTGCACTTCACTATACGTGAGCTCACATTGCCAAAGGTGAGCTCATGGAACTCGCCTTCACTGTCCAAAGGTAGCAATGACCACTAAGCTAGATGCAGCCCATGGAATGAGGCACTTTGCCCAGATAAAAGCCCAGCAGCATGGAGTACCAGACATGCTTACATCAATTCCTAGCCCTAGCAAACAAGAGGGGCCTACCAGCAAAAAGTAGCCTATAAGAGTTAAACTATAGAATTTCATATTATCTTGTACATTTAATGCTTGATATAATATATTTATAGCATATAAAATTACATTTGTAACCCCTAGCTTCTATAAATAGGAGGGGGAGATCATTGTAAAAAACTCCAGATGGAGATACTGAAACTTTATAAAACTATCTTCAGAAGTAATAACATTACCGTGGATGTAGGGACCAATACTACCCAGTTTTGGCTGAACCATGTTAAAAACTCAGTGTCTTCTGTTCTTCTTCTTCCTCCTCTTACCTTTCTACACTTGTTTTCTATATTAGTATCCAGATTGCAGTTTGAGAGCCAAAAGAACCTCTTCAAGTTGGATGGATTTCGGCAGAATCGAAATCCACTGTTAACATTTTAGCACCATCTATGGGGACTCCTCTATTTTCTAGTTTGTTTTCTGTTATTACAATGGTAAGAGGAAAAGCTATTACAGCTTTAAATGCATTGGTTGATCCTTCGAAAGGCAATGTGTCCATAACAGACTCCTCCACTACTCTTGTCATAGGTGTTACTTCTGGCTTGCCCCCAACTAGCTCTCTTTAGCTTGTTGTGCTTGCTAACGACATTGATGGAGTGTAAACCTGGCTTCAATGCCCATAGAGACTAGAGAACATGATGAGAAAGTTAACTAGAGTAGTCACGATGCTAGCGTAGGTGCAAGCTCAGGGTGTTCAAAGATAGATAGAGGTCGCAACACCCATGAATGTTCATTAGCAGCAGCAAGCTGGATGTTTAAGTAATGCCAATCAGGAAGATTCCCCAGCTCATTGCTCACAAGAATAAATTCCAGGTCATAGCTTTCGTGACCATGAGGACCAAAGGGTCTAACAGTCTTCTAGCCAACAATCCGGAGCACAGGACCCACTGGTTAAAGAATTGTTCCAAAAAATGGTCCAGCTAGAGGAATGTCTTCAAGCTCCGAAAGATCGAGCTTGCTACAAAGAGATGTCACCATTCTCTAAGGAGATTGAGGCTCAACCCTTTCCTCTCAAACTTAAGGTCCTCGTGATCTTGCTGTATAATGGGGACTCAGACCCTTATGACTATCTGGATGCATTCAATGTTCAGATGGACTTGTAAATGATCGATTCACTAGTCAAGTGCTGAGTTTTCCCAGCCACACTAGGAGGTGTGCCTCGAGCCTAGTTTAGAAGCCTCTCAGCTTGCTCAATATGCAGTTGGGAGGAATGCTAGTAGAAGTTCATCAGGCAGTACCGAGTGTCGAAGAGACAACTTGTTCCCTCTACCACCTTGCGATGATCTTCTAGCGTAAGCATGAATCACTGAAGGATTATATTGCTAGGTTCAGACTTGAAGCCAATTTAGTGGAGAATCCATCTAAAGAAACCATGTTGACAGTGATCTCTGTGGGATTTTACAAAGATGAAAAGTTGTACAAAAGCCTGTATAAGTCCTCAGTGAAAGATCTCATCGAGTTTTATGAATGAGCTACTAAGCAGATTAAGTGGGAGGAAACATTCGACTTGGGAAAGTCTGAAATGAAGGATGAGAAGAATGGTCCTACTCGAAGTAAGAAAAAAGACAATGCAGATCAAGGTGACCACTTTGGTGTGCGGATTACGAAGAAGTCCCATAGGCCCGAGAGTGAGCGACCTCAAGCCTCGACTTGTCATGAGCAATACAGTGTCATATCAGACTCCCAAGATAGAATTTTCATAACTGAAAAGGACAGAGAGGACTTCGAGAGACCTGCACCCTCTAGGATTCCTTATAGGCAAAGGAACCAAGAAGAGTTCTATGCTTATCATAATGAAGCCAGCCACGGTACTTTAAATTGTTGGGCTTTCAGGGATACAATTGAGGACCTAATCAGGAGAGGCTGCTTAAGGGAGTATATAGTGTGACCTGTGAGGTAGCGATCTCAGCATCTTCAACGAGATCTAGATCAAGAGCCGGGAGGCTCAGTTAGAATTATGCATTGATAATGTATCTTATGTTTAAAGGTTAATGTAGACACTTCCTTTTTTGCCCCTATTGAAAGAAGCCTATTTGTCGATTGGCTAGATACTTTTGTAACTCTTCATCGCTTCTCTCTAATTTGCTTTCCGCTATTAAATGTTCACAATCTCCGTAACCCACATGTGGTCAACTCTTTCAAATAACATATGTGACTCATTATACAACTGCGACTTTCGATCCAATTGAGGCATGGAGATGCTCAAAATAAACTTATTATCCAGTTAAGCTACGGGCTCGCTGAGGCATGGAGATGCTCAAAACATACTCATTATCCAATTGCAACCTTTGATCTAATTGAGGTATGGAGATGCCCAAAATAAACTTATTATCTAGTTGAGCTATGCTCATTGAGGCATGGAGACGCTCAAAACATACTCATTATCCAATTGCAACCTTCAGTCCAATTGAGGTGTGAAGACACTCAAAATAAACTCATTATCTAGTTAAGCTATGGGCTTGCTACAGCATAAAGATGCTCAAAACATACTCATTATCCAACTGTAACCTTTAATCTAGTTGAGACATGGAGATGCTCAAAATAAACTCATTATCTAGTTGAACTGTGGGTTCACTGAGGCGTGGAGATGCTCAAAACATACTAATTATCCAATTGCGACCTTCGGTCCAGTTGAGGCTTGAAGATGCTCAAAATAAACTCATTATCTAGTTGAGCTGTGGGTTCACTGAAGCATAGAGATGCTCAAAATAAACTCATTATCTAGTTAAGCTATGGGCTCACTGAGGCATGGAGACGTTCAAAATAAACTCATCATCCAGTTGAGCTGCGAGCTCGTTGAGGTGCGGAGGCACTAAAAATAAACTCGTTCGTTTGAGCGATACAATCATCAACAAGGATCGAAGTCATGCCTTCTACAAGGCAGCGGTGCACTACAGTGCAATCTATAAGGAACAACTTTTGTGTGGCCAGGTTCATAACTCTCATGTAACCTGCCTGAACATTATTCGCTCTAAGCTTATTAATGTCCAAATCTATTATTAAACTGGAATGCGATCGATTGGTCGTCCAGATATTTCACCCAGTTATGATTTGTGAGGGTTCATTCAACCACTTATGAACATTCAACACAATGCCACAATCACAAAGAGTTAATTCTTTAAGAAACCTTAACGAGGTGGATTTACATGAAAAAAAATTCAAGGTACATCTAGGTATAAGGCCTACAACTACCGTGTCCAGGGAGAGAAAACTGGTTTCTGGAAGTTGAATCTCGTTTAGCCGAAAGATTGGGGGGCTCGTTGAATCCCTAATTTTCTTCTTCTAGGCAACCTCTTCAGCCAAAAGTTGCTCCTCAGTCTCACCACTAGGACTGAGAATGCGAAAAACACTAGAAGATACGGCTGGGAGGGATGTGTCTCATGTAGAAACTGTGAGGGAGTAATCCAAGATCAGCATTAGACTCCCCCGCAGCCAGGATAAATAGCTATCCACAAGAGTCACATGCAATAGGCTATTCATGCCTTTTAATCTCTTGCAGTAGGTTATACACGCCTCAAAATGCTTCACCAGAAGCCAAGCCCCTGGAAACATGGGGGGCTTAGTTAAAGTGCCTATTGAGCTCTTCTATGGTAAAAGAAGGAGATCTTCAAATTTTAAATTGACTAGGTCGATCTCTTGAAAAATCCAAAGGACATCTAGTTGCCCTTGATCAGACAATTAAAGAATAAATGAGACTACCACACCAATGATTGGGAACCATGCACGAGAAGAAGCATAGCCTAGAACAAATGAAGTGACAGACTTGAGTCCAAAGGGATAAGTCAGTAGAAGTTGCAAGTAAAGACTTTGACTGCATGGTGAAGTTTCAACTCCCAGTCTACGAAGCAAACTGAGAGTAGGGGGGCTTATGTTATGTGTAAAATCCAGCACCGTGAACTAGGTCGGAAAAGGCCCAGCAGGAGACTAAGTCCAAGAGAAAAAAGCCCAGCTCGCTAAGCCACTGTCTGTGCAAGCAATATAGCAAGGGAGTCCTAACTCTCTAAGAAGTAGAATCTAGCTCACTCCTCACTATACATGAGCTCGCATTGCCAAAGGAAAGCTTGTAGAACTTACCTTCGCTATCCAAAGGCAACAACGACCATTGAGCTAGATGAAGCCCACAAAATGAGGCACTTCACCTAAATAAAAGCTCAGTAACATGGAGCACCAGATAGGTTTACGTCAATTCCTGGCCCTAGCAAACAAGAAAGGCCCACCCGAAGAATAGTCTGCAAGAGCCAAACTGTAGAATTTCATATTATCTTATACATTTAATGCTTGATGTAATATATTTATAACATGTAAAATTATATTTGTAATCCCCCAGCCTCTATAAATAGGAGGGGGAGATCACTATTGTTAGCCTAGCCAGTTAGACTTTCTTTTATTTTGATGATGAAAACAATTTTGATCATATCATATTATGTTTATGAGCTTTAATTGTTTGTTGAGTATGTG
>JANHAO010012484.1:0-16374 GCA_026873985.1 Saraca asoca | reverse complement strand
TAAGCAGTCAAGATTCAGCCAAGCAAACAACACATCAAAAGCTCAATGCATTGCTTAGTTTTCCTATCCTCTTCCTAATATTGATCATTAAGAAACAATCATATAATATCTAAATCAAATGAAGCCATTAAACTGAGATATTCACTGCAAAACAGAGAGGAAAAAGGAAAGAAATGGCTAGCAATTGAATGCAAGAATGAAGGAACAAAACCTCAACATTAATCTTCAAGTTTGCAGCCCCTTAGACTGGTTACAGTAGTTCAGCCTTCCATGGACTAGAGGCATGAAAAATGTAAAGAAAAAGGAGAGGAAAAGCTAGTCTCTGCCCAAGAGAAACTAAACTAAAACTACCCTAAAAATTACTTACAAAACTGAACTCAAAATCCAAAATAAAAAGGTGTTGCCCGGGTAGAAAAGAAGGCAGCTGCTGGTTAGTTTGAGCAGGTAGAAAGCTGTCTAATTGCTTCTACCTCTACCCTTGCGTGTTTTGCTCTTTGGCAGACTACTTCTTTTAGTTTTTCTACTAACTTTCTACTCTCCAGCTGGTTGAGTGTTTGCTAGATCAAAGGATGGATCATTGGGCTCAAGTTCATGCCAATTGGGGGCCTTAAAAGTCCAATTCTGCAGAGCCTATTTTTGTAGCATTTTTATCATGAATTTCAACTCCATTTTCATGCCTAATTTGATCTCTTTAGCTCTAGAAGTCTTCATATGAAATGTGGCCTTATGTCTTAGCTTCTATTTAGGCTTAATTTCACCTCAATTGGACTTATGTAGCTCCATATATGATTTACTGAATGTTTGAAGGTCAGGCTGCCAGGGACAGGGTTAAGACAATATTCTAATTCTGATTTGAGCTCCAATTTTGGATGACCAATTGTGAGATTCAACTTTTTTTAGTCTTTATGAAATTTATATATCTCTCTCTTATCTTTCTTTCAAGATAAGAATCATATTAATTAGACAAGTCTGACTCGAGATATAGCCAGATTACAGAAACTGCTCAAAATGGCCGAAAACTGCAGAATTTTTCAAATGATGCCAATTGACACTAAATCATAAATACAAACTAACACAGCTGAAATAAGTTATTTTTAGACCTTAAAATACTAAGTGAGAGGACAAATAAATAAGTGAAATATTTTGTTATCAAGTGCCCTTGGCCAACAATCTCATTGCTTAAGCAGGTTATGAATTTCAACACCTTGGCTAGCATGAATTGAGCGCTTAGTGAGTTGCATCAATGTACCTTCAGTTAACCAACTATGATAATGTATCTTTTTTTAAGCAAGATAATATATATTTGATGGATATTTTTGATAAGTTATGCTATGGCCTTGTCAAGTTGAATATTTCTTCTAGATTAGATGGGCGAGAGCTCACTTCTGATATAATATTCTATTGAGAAGGGATGCAGCTTTAGCCCTGTAAAAGAGAATAAAAACTAGTAGTAATGGAGCATTTTATGCAAAGACAAGAAATCATATCTAGCTTGCTCAAATAAGAACCATGATGTTGTTGCCGAAGTTATTATGGCAAAATCTCCACATCATTTCTTTCCAGTCAAAAGACCAGTGACTATCCCAACACTGAAAGCCTGGTGTGAGCTGACAAGTGATAATGTAGGCATAATTTTGATACAAGCTTCGGTTTGTTTTGGGTATTAATCTTGTGAAGGCTGAAGGCACGAGCTTGAGGTCACTTGGGATTTGACAATAGAGATCCTTTTTTATCATCTGGAACTTTAGTCTCACTGGAAGTCTTATAACCTTTCCTTCCACTTTCTATTCCACATGTTTGCCAAGTCCTACCAAAGGATTTTGACCCGTTCCAAGGGTGCAATAACTATCTTGGAAAGTGCATCGATAACTCCACCTATAACTAGCTCCTTAAGATACACAAGTGTCTTATCATGATAGGATTTCTCTCTATGAAGTGATGAACTATTGACTAAGCCAGCCACATTGGCTGACAAAGAAGATCCTTGTGAAGCATCCACTCTAGATAGCTCCAAATATGGAAAACAGATGTGGCTTATGGCCTCAATAATTTTATTCAGCTGTTTTGCAACTCAGAAAACTCTATATTCCATCTGTGTCTTGAAACACAGAATAAAAGATGATTTGTTCAAAAGGCAATTCCAACGGTCTAAGGACACTCAGACATGAACTGGGCACGTCCACGAACTGGTCCTTTTCAAAAGTGGATTGGATACGTCAACAGTAGAGAAGAAGAAGCCTAGTGCTTCCTTAGCAAGTGCATACACAAATTCAGTAGCCGAAACCTTCGTATAACCCATTTCCTATGGGCTTTCAATCTTATCACATAGCCACTAGGCACGAGCTTTAGCACCAAACCTAGGCTACACAACAAGTGTGCGAACTCAACATCTTGATGCATGATGGCAGTGTGAGCTCGCCAGTGACCCGTCCTATTGCATGGTAACGGTACGAGCTGAACACCAAGCCCAGGCGCTGCATCGTTATTACTGTGAGCTCACCATTGAGTCTGGCTTTTGCGTGGTCACAAGGTGAGCTCTGTTGCTGGTTCACATCCTATCCAGTCTCATTTCATGGCTATTGTGAGCTCACAATCGAGCCAAGCTGTTGCAGGTTACCGTTGTGAGCTCGTGATCGAATAGAGCTGCTGCGAGCTGCTAAAGGCTTGGCCAGCGAAATCCATGTGACCAAAAGCAGTAGTGCAAGAGATGCCACTGGTGTTGTTGATAACCTATATGTGCAAGCTGGACATCAAACAGTTGATGCATGGCTCGAGAATGCAAGCTTTGTAATTGACAATCTACATGTGTAAGCTTAATACCATGCGGATATTGCCAGTGACCTGTATTCATTTTTAGCACTTGGCGGATGGTATGTGAGCTTGCCATAGGACCTGGTCTCACTACAAGGCAATGCAAGCTCATCATCCAGTCTGGTCTCATTGCATGGTTAGTGAGCTCACTATCAAACAGTTGCTGCATGATCATTACGCGAGCTCATTATCAAAGTATTTTGCTGCACGGCTCTACATGGGCTTGCTATCGAATTGAAACATTGCATGGCTAGCATGAACTCATCACTGGAACTTGTCTCACTACATGGTCATCATGTGAGAGCCTATCATCAGGTCCAATTGTTGCATGTCTGTTATGAGCTCAAAGTTGAATTCAAGTGCTGCAGCAATTCCATTGTAGAGAATAAGTTTCTTGCAAGTGCTTCTCCACTCACTTTGAACTAAGCTCTTTGCCACTTATATGGTGGCTTGCTAGAGTAGTACGTAGATAATCCAAAGGCAGACAGATGGTATTTTGTTTATGGTACGACATAACTGGTGACTAGCTCATGCACATCATCAAAACTTACTATATGACCACTGTGCAAGCTCATTGTTGTCATCGAAACCAGACTCTGCATGACAATGTGAGCTTGAACTAAGTCTTGTTGCATGGCAACTGAACAAGTTAATCACTAAACCTGGGCTTGCTACAGGCTGTTGTGAGCTCGTCATCCCCGTTTCTGCAAGGCTAGTGTGCGAAAACCCATCATCAAATCCAATTTCACTGCATGGCCGGTATGCAAGCTGTCATTAAACCTTGTCTCATTGTATAGCTGCTACACAAGCTCATTGTGTTAATGCATGGCAGTGGTGTGAGCTCACCAATGACCCATCCTGCTGCATGGTGATGGTGCAAGCTGAACACCAAGCCTAGGCACTGCATGGTTGCTGCATGTGAGCCCATCACTGACCTCATGACTGTGCAAGCTCTTCATCTCGATCATTGCATGGCCACCATGCTTATGTCCAGAACTGGGCTCAAAATGGGGCTGTTACTGCCACTAATAATCTACATGTGCGAGTTCATCTTTGCGTTCATTATGGAGCCTGGATGCATTTCAGTTTGCAAGGATGGCTGGAGGTTTCACTAGTGTGCAAACTTGTCATCCTGATGCATGGTGAAGGGATGAGCTCGTAACCTATATCATTTTCATTTTCGGCACTTGGCGAATGGTGTGTGAGCTCACCATAGAATCGAGTCTCACTGCAAGGCAATGCAAGCTCATTATTTGGTCTGGTCTCATTGCATGGTTAGTGAGCTTGTCATCATGTGAGCTGCTGCATGGTTACGAGGATTGATTTACTGCATGGCTGCAATGACCTAGCTGCTGCATGGTTATGAGGACCAAGATGCTATATGGCTGCGAGAATCGAGATGTTGCATGGCTGTGAACTCGTTATCATGTAAACTACTGCATGGTTGTAAGGACTGAGCTGCTGCATGGCTATAAGCTCGTCATTGCACTCACATATGTGTAGAATGAGACATACAGAGAGCAAGTGCTTCCAGGGGCTCGAGACCTTGAAGAGCCATCCCAGCAGTAACTCCTCACTTCAGCTCGTAAATGTTCCTAGTGTACTTCAGCTCATGACGCTGTGCTTCAACCCAATGCATTTCAACTCGATGGGGTTTGGGACGCACTTCAGCCCAGTCTTGTTGCATAGCCGCTACCTGCGAACTTAACACCAAGCTCACATTTTGAACCAAGCTCGGAGTGTTGTTGCCTCATACACACCTTGGCCCTCAAGGATGGCTAAAAAAGATTCAGCCAGAATACGAGCTCATTAGTCATGGTGTGAGCCCAGTTGCATGGCTACTATGCTCACACTTCCAAGAGCATACTGATGCCAGAAAAAAGCTGCACGGGCTCAAGACCTTGATGAACTATCCTCACAATAACTGTTGCAACTGCTAGAGGCTTTGGAATCATTGAATCTGCACCTTCTTCGCACCCTTTTTCTTCTTTTCGTTTGAGTATCCACTTAAATATTCTTCATCGCTTCTCATTTATAGCCATTTCAACACATGAAATAGAGAACAAAGCAACAGTAATAGCTTTTTTGAGCTAGAGTGGTTGTGTGCAAATGGCTTAACATCGGCAGCAAGGAATCTGATTATAATGTCGATTCTGAGGGTGAAGACAACCCAGACAGTGATTCAAACAATGTTGAATAGAAAATTCACCAGGATGTAGATGAGGTCCCACCGGGTATGCCAAAATATTGACAGTAAAATTTGATTCTGTAGACCCAAATCTTATTCAACCAAAGTAGTTCTTGAATCCCTAAATTGCAATCTGGTTATATGAGTATCAGATAGATGCAAAAATCAGATAAACATAGAAATCAGAGGAAGAAGAGGAAGAATAGCAAAGGCAAAGAGGATTTTTTAACATGATTCGGCTAAAATCCACAGATCATTTTATTGATCAGTATAAAATTTGGTAGAGTTACAGTATCTTGTTCTCTTCTCTTTTGCAGAAAGTCGTCCCCCTTATTTATAGAGGTGGAGAGGGTTACAAATGTAATTTAACAAGTTGTAAATATGTTATATCAAGTAATAAATGTACAAGACAATATAAACTCCTGTAATTCGGCTTCTGCGAAGTACTTTCTATGAGTGGGCCCCGTTAGTTGATGTGTATAGGTTAGTCCTACAAGTTGATATTGGCTGGGCAGCTAATTGAGGCTGTGAGCTAGAGCTGAGAGCTAGCGAGCTAGCTTAGGGCTAAGACCTACAAGCTAGAGCTCTCATAGGTCTCATCTTTAGTAATCTGAAGCTTACACGTGAGGTTACCAACAACTCGATTTGGACCCTTCTAGTTGGACTTGCCCATTGGGCTTTTGCTAACCCATTTCACATATTACCAAAAATACATATAGTAAGACCTAACAGGATTGTGCCTAAAAGACTTATTTCTAGAGTAGCAACTTAATGAAGGATTATGGTCTATCAAGGAGAGAAAGGTCCTTAACATTTTATTTTGCTCCCTCCCTCCCTCCCTCTTTTTAGTTCCACCGTTTTACTTGTTTATTTTTTTCAAGTCCATTATTATGAGATGCTTTATTCCTGGAAGTCTAAACATTTATTCTTTTAGGAGGAATTGCTTATAGAGCAAAAGAATCCAAAGGAGGCATAAGTGTCATGCTCTTGTTTTATGACATTTTGTTTTCCCTATGGATTTGATCTATTGCTTATGTTTTCATGTTTTTCTAATGGTGATGATAAAGCCATTGCTGAAGGCCAACTATGATTAATAACCACAGCTTGGAGGATTGCACTATGATGTCCTCTCTAAGATAACTTACAGACCTAACTGAGATTTATAAATACTTGCTTCTAATTTATTGGCCTTACAAGCCTGATGTTCTCTTAGATAAGATTTATGCTAATAAAAGAATTTTTTTTTGGAGTACCTTGTGTGCTAAAAGTTTCAACATAATATTCTAATTTCTTATTCTTATTGCCAGATGGCACTTGGTTGTTATTATTGGACATGGCATGAATTGTCACTGAAATTGATATGGTGAAGGACTAACTACTAAACTTTCGTTATCTTTGTTTTGCAAGATGTGAGTAAAGGCTTAGTTGCAAAGAAGATTTTTTCATCAATGGCCGAGACTAGAAAACGGGTTAACTTTGTGCTTTGTGTTGGTGATAACAGATCAAATGAGGACATGTTTGAAATAATCAATAGTGCACTTTCAAGAAATATTCTTTCGTTTAATGAACTATGTATAAACTTATTTGTATTATGTATGAACTTTTTTTTTATGAACTATGCATAAACTTATTTGTATAGACATATCCATACATATAGGTTTATAATCCATTATTAATTTATAATCTGAGATTAGATAGTTAGTTTTCTACTCCCAAGGTTGTTTTGTATACGTTGTTATAGGCTATTTAATTAAAATTGTAGCCAGCTAAATATTTATTTATGGGCCAAAATTATGCATAGCTTATTTTTTCAGTTATAAAAATATTTTTTAAAAATTTCTAGAAAATCATCACTAAATGTAGTGAAAATCTTCACAAAAAATAATTTTTTTAAAAAAATTAGGAAAATCGCCACTAAATATAATAAAAATTGCTACAAAAATTAATATTTTTTTAAAAAAGATTCTGAAAAATCATCACTAAATACAATGAAAACTGCTACAAAAAATAATTTTTTAAAAAAATTTTGAAACCGCTACTAAATGCAACAAAAACCACCGCAAAAATCAATATTTTTTTTTTTGAAAAATTCCTGAAAAACCATTGCTAAATACAAAAAAAAATACTACAAAAATCAATTTTTTAAAAAAATTCAGGAAAAACACCATTAATTGCAGCAATAACCCCCACAAAAAGCAATATTTAAAAAAAATTAGAAAATCATCGCTAATTATTGATAAACCACCGCTATGTTTATTTTTCCAGCAGTTCTCAAAAACTGTCGCTAAATGCAAAAATTCCATTGCTAAGTACTTCATAACACATGAATTTGTGGCAATTTCGAAAACTATCGTGAAGTGTATCATGGCAGTTATAACAGCCACTAAATGCACAAAAAAACTACCGTTAAAGACAAAATTTTTTGTAGTATAATTTGTAACCCTTGTTCACTTCACTGTAGCCAATGAAATGCACTTTTGGCTTTTGTCATCTAGTTTTTTACTTCGCTCATCCAATACATGTAGATATGCAAGACACCCAAATACACGCAAGAAAGAGACTTCTGGCTTGTTATCGCTCCAAGCTTCTTCTGGGGTTCTTCCAAGAACACTTTTTATGGGACACCTATTTAATAAAAATATAACATAAGCAATAGTTTCTGCCTAAAAAGACTTTGCAGAGTTTTAGCTTTTAATAAGCTCCTAGCCATTTCAAAAATTATTCTATTTTTTCTTTTAACTATGCCATTCTGCTAAGGTGTATAACTAGTTATCAATTGATATTGGATCCCTTAACTTTTGTAGAAATTTGAAAATTCATTTGAAGTGAACTCTCTTCTTCTATCAAATCTCAAGATTTTTACATAACAATAACTTTGTTTTTCTACAGAAGTCTTAAATTCTTTAAATTTCTCAAAGGCTTTTGATTTTTCTTTAAGAAAATATACCCAAGTTTTTCTAGTAAAATCATCCACAAAGATTAAAATGTACCTTTTTGTCTCCAAGTGATTCTACCTCAACGGGGCCACAGATGTCTGTGTGCACTAATTCCAAAAGTTGCCTAGCCCTTCTAGCATTTCCAACTGGAAAGGAGTCTCTGTATTATTTTTCAAGAATACACCCTACACACTGTCGATCAAGAGCTTTAATTATAGGTAAGTTTGTTACCATCTTTTTTTGAGCCAATAGTTTCAGCCCATGGAAGTTCAGATGACCATACCAAATATGCCATAACCATTCTTCATCTTTCAAAATCATTGAAAAATTCATCAATGTTCCTGTTTGCAAGCTGAGAGGAAACATGTGATTCTTTGTCATTTGCACTGTTATAATTATTTTGCCATTTTTGCCTTTAATTGTACAAACTTCATGTTGAATATCAATTCTATGTCCTTTTTAAGAAAACTGACCAATACTCAATAAGTTTCAATGAAGACCTAGCACAAAATAAACATCAACAATAGTAATATTTGCACCGTTTTTGGATTTCATGCTGATGTCACCTCTACCTATAGTGGAAATTTTGGATTTATTCCCAAAATTTACTTCTCCATGTACAGATTCATCCACATATGAGAAAAGCTCATTCCTTCCACATATGTGATTACTGCACCCAATATCAAGATACCATGTATTTGTATACTCTATATCTAGTTTATTTGATTTGTATGCAAGCACCAAGTTCTCTTCCACATTTGTGGTATTTGCATGCTCCGCAAACTCATCCAACATCTTGGTAAAGCACTCGTTTCAATAATATCCATATTTTTTACATCTAAAACATTGAACATTAAATTTCTTACTTGCTCCATTGTGACCTCCTCGATGTTTTTGAAAATTACTATCACTTGATTTTTTTTTATTAGTAGAATTAGAATATCCACCTCTTCCACGTCCCTACCCTTGTCCACCACAACCTTGATTGCCTTGGTGGCTTTCATGATTTTAGTGATTCATCATGCTTTGCAAAGCTTTCTTGAGACTTAAGCTTGTGACTTTTTGATTTATCCATTACACGTGTGAACATAACGAACCCATCAACCTCTCCATTGACATGGTTAATGTATCTTGTGATTCTTCGATTACTATAACAACATAATCAAACTTTGTATTCAAAGATCGCGGGATCTTTTCTACAACTACGGTGTCTGGAATTTCTTCACCATTGACTCTCAATTGGCTAACTACGAACTGAACTTGATTAAAGTAGACTAAAATTAATTCTAAGTCGTTCATGCTTAATAACTGAATCGCCTCATAGTGTTTGTAGCCGCACTCATTTAACATGATCATCACCTTTATAGGATTTTTGAAAAATATCTCATACCTCCTTTGCTATATTCGCACATGATATTTTTCCAAATATTGATTCATCAACGGCTTGGAAAATTGCATATAATACTTTTTAATCCTTCTTTTAAGTCTCCAATGCATCTTTCTTATCTTTCTCTAGTATATCAAACTTCTCTTGGTCTTGTACTTCGGTATAGCCAATCTCCATCAAATTCCACAAATTCTAAGATTTGAAGAATACTCTCTCAACTAAACATTCCAATTTTCATAGTTTTTGCCATGCAATTTAGGAAGTTATAGTTGAATTGAATTTGATGTTATTTCACAATCGAACTCTGATACCAGATGCTAGAATTAAAATTAAAAAAATAAAATAAAAAAGAATATTTTTAAAGAAGAATATAAGAAATACGATTCCATTATCTAAATAAATCAAACAAATCAAAAAATAATTATTACCAGTTACCTTTATTCCTCCTCATGTGATTTTATTCCTTTTTCATTTCCCCCGCATTGAACCAAAACGCCCGTGAATAAGGCATAAGTCACTTTTATTTCTCTTCTCGTTGCGTTTTGTTATCTTTTATGATTTGTTTTTTTTTTTTCTGGGGCCTGACGAACGTAATGTTGCTCCAATTTCCATGTCACTCGACTCCCTCTCCACTCTTTTCCATTTGTAGAATCCCGTCATAAGTTAAATCCAGATTAATGTGCCGTCGTAGTTATAAAAAATTAGAGCTTCACCAAAACAAGCCACCATGCCTGAAGAGCTTTCTGTCCCCGCCACCACACCAGCAATATGAAAGAAGCTCACTCTGATCCCTCTTACCTTTCTCATATACTTTGAAGTAGCGGGTGGCCCCTACGGTGTGGAGCCTGCGGTTCAAGCAGCAGGACCCCTTATCGCCATTCTCGGCTTTCTCATTTTCCCTTTCATTTGGAGTGTCCCAGAAGCTCTCATCATAACCGAATTATCCACCGTCTTTCCATGCAATGGCGGTTTCGTTATCTGGGCAGAGCGTGCGTTTGGCCCTTTCTGGCTCTCTCCCATGGCCACATGGAAATTCCTCAGTGGCGTGATCAATATCGCCTCTTTTCCAGTTCTCTGCATCGACTATGTCAAGAAATTATTCCCTGTTTTTGCATCCGGTTGGCCGAGGAACAGCGATTCTGTGTTTTACTCTGGCTCTCTCCTTTCTCAACTACACTGATTTGACAATTGTTGGATACGCTGCCGTTTTGCTTGCCGTTGTTTCACTCTCTCCTTTCACATTGATGTCTCTAATTGCCATTCCAAAGATTCATCCTCGGACAAAAGGGAGTGAAAAAGGACTGGAATTTATTCTTCATTTGTCACTTCTGGAACTTGAATTTCTGGGACAATCTTAGTACTTTAGCGGGTAAAGTTGATAAACCACAGAAGACTTTTCCATTGGCTCTTCTCATTCCAGTAATTTTCACTTGTGTGTCTTACTTGATTCCACTCTTAGCTGTTACTGGATCTGTTTCTGTTGATCAGAGTGAATGGGAAGATGGATGTCATGCTTGGGCAGCAGAAATGATAGCTGGAAAATGGTTGAAATATTGGATTGAAGTTGGCGCTGTGTTATCAGCAATTGGACTTTTCGAAGCCCAATTAACCAGCAGTGCTTACCAAGTTCTGGGTATGGCAGAAATAGGAATTTTGCCCAAGTTTTGTGCCATTCGATCTAAATGGTTCGATATTCCATTTTTGTGAATTGTAATTTCTACTATAATAACAAATTGCAATTTCATATATGACATTCACAGATATAATTTCTTCAGCAAATTTTTTGTATAGTTTGGGCATGTTATTGCAATTCGCTTCGTTTCTTTGGTTAAGATGGAAGTCGTCTGCATTGAAGCGGAAATACCAGGTTCCATTGAATCTGCCATTACTGGTGATAATGTGCTTGATTCCATCTCGGCTTTTGATATTCATAATGGTTATAGCTATGAGGGCTGTTTTTCTTATCAGTGGTCTGATGGCTCTGGCTGGGATTGGTTGGTTCTTCTTCATGAAACTTTGCAGGTCAAAGAATTGGTTCAGTTTCTGCAGTAATGAGCTTGAGGAAGAGGAGACACTGAAGGGAGTGTTTTATGACTTTCAGAATGATTCTTCAAAGGGAAATAGTCACTACAATTTTTAGGGCATGAATCCATCAATGAATCCCAAAATCTTCATTCAAGTAGTTGGGATGTTATTAGAGGCATTCATTGAGGCCCTTGTATAGCTCTGCCCTCAATATTTCCTGCTGTGTATATGAATAAACGAACCTTTTTTTTTTTCCCCAGTAAATGACAAAAGCAGACAATCTACAGTCACCCTAATAATTTGCATTCACCGTAATAGTAAAAAATCATTTAATCTGTAAAGAAAATTTCTTCAAAATCTGTGTAACAATCTTACTATTCCTTTGCCAGGTCGAACGTTACGATATATGAATTATATAAATTAAATAATTTTAAATGTCTGAATGACTATAAATTACAAAGTGTATCATAGTTTCATTCAATTTTAATTCATGATTTTGTGATTTAATTTAAATTTTTTATTAGAATTCAATCATACAATTTTTTTTATGTTTTCTACTAATATGATTGAATTAAATTGATATTAATGATTCAGAACCAGTATAGCATGAAATAACTTTAGAATGCCTTGTAGCATAAAATCTATGGATTAATTTGGAAGAATGTGGTTAGAATAGGTTGGTTTGAAGCAAATTTCCACGGTGATTATAAAATTGGTTTCTCACAAAATTAAAAAGATTGGTGTCATTAATTTCAAAATTCATGGCTGAGTTGGATTAAGAATTAAAAGTCCCAAATCAATTTCATAAATTGGTTGATTGAAGAAATTTTTCGGAATGGAAAAACAAAATTAGTTTTTGAAATTAATTGGATAAAATCAAAGTGTAATTTTTAGTTTTTCCTTTAAATTGAAATATAGGTTAAGCTTAAAATAATTTTGAAAACACTACCCATAAAAGATGGAGTGGAAATGATCAAAAAATCGCTTGAATTAAATCAGGTTGTACCTGGATTATATGGGCCAGAAACTGGAAATCGAGTAAGGAAGAAAGTTTGATTTTCAAGTTATTTTGGGCAAAGCCCACCCGCAACGGTGGGAAGTGCAGCCACGTGCAGGTTTGCCAACGTTGGTTGGCGATGCTGATTGCGTCATTGTACTTTACTTTTCGAGCACATTTTTCAAAATTTTTTCAGATGTTTTTAAAAATAAAAATATTTTATTTATTTATTATCAAATTTATTTGAATGATTGTATAATATTATTTTGACCTAAAATTTTTTCTGTGTTTGGCACAATTTGGGATACATCCTGTAATTTTTCCAAATTTTTATGGAAACAAAATAATTTTATTAAATTATTACCCTAATTTTTTGGATCATAAAATAAAATTATTTTGCCCAAAAAATTTTCTCGTGTGTTTGCTACATGTTGGGTGATTTTTTATAATTTTTTTGAATTTTTTTGGAAATAAAATTATTTTAATGAATTATTGCCTAATTTATTTAATTTATTATGTGTAGTTAAATGGGCCTAAAAATTTTCCTGTATAATTTTCACAAATTTAGCTATTAAATATAAATTTTATGGAATTGTTTACTATCATTCAAATGGTAATTGAAATTTTTTAGAATAATATCAATTATAGATGTAGAAATTATTTTGACATGCATTATGTCATTCAATTTTATGTAACTATGTAATCATCTTTGTAGGACCGATTATATAAAATATTAAGTTATAATAATTTTGTATGATTTGAAGAGAGTGTTATATTGATAATATTACATTTCCTTTGGTATGGTATTATTAATGCAGTTTATTAACAGCAATGTGAGTACATAATTGGATATTATGTTCTTAAGGTCTTAAATTCCCTTCAAAATTAGATTTTATGAGTGTAATATTTAATTCTTGTATTATATTATAAGATTTTAAATGCCCTTCGGCATTGGATCTTATTATATAATGATATGAAGAATTGCATAGTGATATTTATGAGGAAATATAAGCATGATAAAAAAAAATTACATGTATTAATGTTTTTTCTCAATTATTTTTCTATGCAATTAAGTTTATAAAGACAATGGATAGAATTAGTTATGAGAACTGGGCAAAATTAAAGAATTCACATTTGATAATCATTAATATGCTCCTAATGTTTAGAAGAGAATATATTGATAATGATTCTATCATTAGACAGAAAGCTCTTCATAAAAGTTGGGCCTTACATAATGGGCTTATAATTGATTTGGTTGGAAAGTATTAGTGTAAACTATAACACACATAAAAATAGAAAAGGCTGTGGACTCAGAAATATCGAATTTGGGTTGAATTTTATCCTAATAATTGACTCTTTGTAAGAATTGTGATAAATTGACAGTTAACATAACAATTTCATCATATGGATCAAGTATTATATATGGGAATAAGTCTTAGAGTTTATTTAGGAAGAACAAATGTTTTGTGGTTAAGGAATCCCTTTTGTGAGGATTTATAGATCCTATAGGGCTTAAAAGCACATGAAACATGTTGGAAATAAGTGCAAAACACAAATCACAAGGCAATATGATTGGGCTTCTTGTAGTGACATGTTCACTTATTTGGGCTCAGGAAAGTCCCCAAGCCACCAACTGCAAAGATGCAGCCTAGGAAACAAGAGAAAATCAAGTGATAATGAATTGTTGATTAAACTACGAATATGAGAATAAGATGTACAGTAAGACACATAGGTGTAATAGCCTTAGAGACTATCTTTAGGTCATTAGTTGTTTTGAATCAATATGGACATAACTGGCATGTTAGATGAAAAACGTCATAGATGATTACTTGAAATTTGGTTAGATAAAACTTCTCTAGGAGAAATCTGGATTTTGGGATGCCAAAAGACACTCAAAGCCTCAATCCAGATTTTGGATGAAACCTATGAAAATGTTTCGGTCAAGGCAGTGAGTGCTGTAGTATGTTTTATAAAACTAAAAGGAATTTTGGTCTGTTAATTGGGTATCCTCAAAAATGTGAATCTAGAAAATGTGTTGTACCTGCGACACTTAAGCAATATGAATAGAAACCACACTATGATAGATGTTGTAAAAGGCATGATTGAAGTGCTCTCTGTCATACCTTTTATAGGTTATGTGTTTAAAATTACTGTGATGTGTAAATTATTGTTCCTAAATCAAACTCCTTGCCGAGCTATGTAAGAAACTCTGTGTGAGCTGCTATTCCATTTAAGGACTAGCCCAAGATATTTTTTGCATTTGAGGTTGTAGGGTCAATGCAAAACCACGTAATCTATTTACAAAGAAACCTTAATTCAAATATTGTTAGCATGATTATTATATAACTACTTTACCAAAATTGAGTCAGATTGTGTCAATTTCAAGGATTCATTGTCTAGTAGGAACTGAGTCTAGAAAGTGTTGAAAGCCCTTGTGGAAAATCCCAAAGGGCTTACAGGCCAGCAATTTCACATGATTAGTGTACTTACAAGAGCACTAGAGCAAATGGCATCACAGAAAGAAAGAACTGCACAAGAAAAGATATGAGGAGGTGTAAGTTAATGCACTCGACTTTGTCTAACTTTTTATAGGGCAATGCTCTTAAAATCATTGCGTATGTCCAAAATCAAGCCTTAGCAATTTTGTGCCTAAGATTCTGTGTATGAGTTATTATTTGGCGAAAAGTCTAGCATAAGACATTTTCGTGTTGCAAAGCCAACATGAAGTTGTATAATCGATTTAGCTAGTAAGCATGATTCAGTGACTATTGTCAGTTACTTCATTGGATATTGTAGTTGCTACCCAATATGGTAGATTTTATTGTCCAATACATACCACTAGAGTTATTGATTCAGTTCGTGCTATCTTCTTTGTGGATTGGTCAAATAGTAAGAGCAAATGATCACATAACATTGCTGCTAGAGAGAAACAAATTACTGTTTCACTAGCACCCTCATTGGTTGAAACATATAAGATTGATTTGGAAGTTGGCTGAGTTCAACCAATGGTGGAAATTAAAGAGCCGGGAGGTCCAATAATATAGAAGTCCCCATGTGAAGATCTCATAGGGCCCACTGACAACAATTACAAATATTTATTACTTGCAAAAGCACGAGTTTGATATCAATCAAGACATTGATCCCACAAACTTTTTTTTAGCTTTATTGTCCTAATTGTGTAGAGTGAATGAATATTATGAAGGATTAACTGACTTTAGTGCACAAGAACGATGTGTGGGATCTTATGGAGTTACTTATTTAATGTAAACCTATTAGATGTAAATGGTTTTTCAAAACCAAAAAGAATACCAAAAGGAACATGAAAGGCATAAGGCAGATAGGTAGCTAAATTTTAGTGCTACGTCAAATACATATAAAATCCATATAAATAAATCAATCATATTCTAAAAGAAGAGTGGTGAACACCTTATGTGTGTAAATTTATAAAATCCATATATATGGTTTAAGGTAAATATATAGACAATAATATCTCACATTTAGTGAGATGATAACATTTCTTAGGTTTCAAGAGAATGAGACAGACCAACGTGTATATATGAGATTGATTACGAGCAATTTGGTAATATCAATTCTGCATATAGATATCATTCTCCTCGTTGGCAATGATATGAGCATGTTGATTGATACACTACAAAAGGTTGTTATAATACTTTAAGGTGACGAATCTAGGAAATGCATATATTATGTTTATGGCATTAAATCTTATTGTGATGAATCACAGAATATTCTAGATTTGTCTTAGAGATGGTATCCTCAAAGAATTCAACTTGTCCAGTTGCTCTAAAAGTTTATCATCCATTCAAAGGGTGAGTTTACAAAGTCTCAATGTCCTTAAAATGATGAAGAAACTGATAGTGGGAAAATGTCCCATATGTGCCATTCGTTAGTAATCGAATGTACACTTAAATATATACACATCTTGATATAACTGTTGGGTTTCCTTGGCTTAGGGGCAGCCATGGGGCTGAGAAATTTCAAAAATTTTACTCCCCTTTAGCTAAGGAAACTT
>JANHAO010012483.1:0-16369 GCA_026873985.1 Saraca asoca | reverse complement strand
AGGTAATCCTATTTATAGAAGAAGGAGAGATGCTATGCATTAAATGCTAACTACAGTTGTGTTATATCAAATAAATGAGAAGAGACAGTAAGGAGGCCGTATCCGGCCATAGGCGGTGAAGCAGGCCCTCTTAGGCCAACAAGTAGGCGTGTAGCTACTGCCATGTTAGGCAAGGTGTCTTGCTGTCTCAAGCGAGGGCTTCTCGGGGAAGCCACTTAGGCCTATCGCAGTGAGGAGGCAAGTGTGAGGGGAGAGGTCACTAGGTCGACGCTCGAGCCTATTGTCGCTAAGGCGCGCTGTCGTCGAAGCATGGCCCTTCGGGCCAAGGCTGAGTGAAACGAGCTAGGCTAGATTTGATGCTCGTTGTGCTTGCTGTCGTTTGCCCGAATTTCCAGAGGCCCTTTGATTAAGGCCCGAGGACTGATCTTTGGGTTCTCGGGAACTCGTTCGCACGAGGCCGTTTTTAGTGTATAACAAGACTTTAACATGGCAACTAGTCAAAAGGTTTCCTCGTAGTCAACTCCTTGAACTTGCTTGTAACCTTTGCCACCAACCTAGCCTTGTAGGTTTGTATCTTGCCATCAACATTTGTCATTCTTTTAAAAACCCACTTGCACTCAATGGGTTTTATTTCTTTAGGTGCAATGAACAAGTTCCATATTTAGTTTTCATGCATTGAATCCATTTTGGATGTCATGGCTTTTAACCACTTCAAGGAATCAATCTCCTTCCAAAAGTCTTAATTAGTTACGTATATAATATCCATGTCATTACAATAATTGTCTCTAGGACATCTTTATAATAACAATCTCCTAATTGACCTAGAGCCAATCACCCTTGTATCAAATACCAATTCTTTGCAAATGACATTCTAGCTTCTACTAGGATAGAACCTTGGTAAGGGGATCAACTACATTATCATCTATGGTAATCCATTCTATTTTTATTTTGTTGTGCTCTATGTCTTTAATCAAATGGTATCACCTTATAACATGTTTGAATTGTTAAAGAGACCTTGATTCCTTAGCTTGTGTTATGGCTTCATTGTTATCATAATAACAATGTTAAGGACTAACCATAGTTCTTTGAAGAACTTCTTTGTCCAAACATCTTTTAGCAAGGAATTCAATTGTATGATCTATTGTGGTATCATGCTTGGAACCCTTTCAAAGATATAATAGCTTGAAACTTTTCCAACATACCACATCTCTATTAAAAGTGAACACAAATCTTGACTATGATTTGTAATCATCTTAATTTGACTAAAAGCTTGCATCTATGAGCCCTCATTCTCAAATCAAGGTCTTCTTCATATATCAAGAACATATCCTTAGTTCTTCTTAAGTGCTTAAGAGTGGTTTTGACTGCACTCCAATTATTTTCATTTGGATTGGCCTAATATCTACTAGTCACACTTAGTGCATAGGAGACAAATGGTCATGTACATAGCATGGCATACATGATATATCCTATTGATGATGCATGGGGAACCTCATTCATGAGTTTTCATTCATCTTCCATCTTAAGACACTGCTTCTTAGACAAGTGAGCACCATGAGACATAGGTAAGAACCCCTTATTAAACCTATCGATGCTAAACCTCTTTAACATCTTCTCTATGCATATAGATTGGGAGAGGCCAAGCAACCTTTTAGATCTATCTCTAGTGATCTTCATACCCAAAATGAAGCTTGCTTCTCCCAAGTCCTTCATAGAGAATGTCTTGGATAACCATAACTTAACAAATTGTAACATAAGAATATCATTTCCTATCAATAGTATGCCGCCTACATGTAGCAATAGGAACATAGTCACACTGATACTAACCTTCTTTTACACACATGGTCCATCAATGTTCTTAATGAAGTCAAATGATTTGACTACTTTATCAACACGGCTGTTCCATCTCCATGAAGCTTACTTCAGTCCATAGATGGACCTATGTGGCTTGCATACTTGTGGAGCACGGTCTTAGAGACAATACCCCCAAGTTGTAACATATATACATCCTCTTTTAGGTTCCATTAAGGAAAGCTATTTTGACATTCATTTGCCAAAACTTATAATCATGTTATGATGTTATTGCAAGTAAAATCCTAATAGACTTCAGCATGGCAATTGACAAAAAGGTTTCCTCATAGTTAACTCATTAAACTTGTTTATAACCTTTGACCACTAACCTAGCCTTGTAGGTTTGTATTTTGCCATTTGCATTAGTTTTTCTCTTAAAGACCCACTTGCACTCAATAGGTTTTATTTCTTTGGGTGTAGTGACCAAGTCCCATACTTGGTCTTCAAGCATTGAATCCATTTCAAATTTCATAGCTTTTTGCCACTTCAAGGAATCAATATCTGATATTGCTTCCTAGTAACAAGTAAGCTCATTGTTATTTTCTTGTGTAAGGAGAAAACCATATCTTTTATGTTCATGATGTTCCCCACTAAATCTCTAAAGTATAGGTGTATTGTACTTTAAACTTGATTAATTATCTCAACTCCTTGAGATACTTGATCAAGCTCATCCTTAACCATGTGATCTATGTCATTTTGTGGCTCTTGAGCTTCTTCAAATTCTAATTTATTCCCATTAGCCTTGTTAAGGATAAAATCCTTTTTTAAGAAGGTACCATTTGTTAAGACAAACTCCTTTTGCTCTACAAGATGGTAAAAGTAGTAACCTCTTGTTTCCTTAAAGTATCCCACAAATAGAAATTTATCACTCTTAGATTCCAACTTTTTTGCAATGATCCACTTAACATAAGCGGAACATCTCTAAATCTTCATGTGTGAAAGACTTGGTTTCTTCCTAAATCATAGCTCTTATGGTGTCTTATCAATAGACTTTGATGGGAATGGTTAAAGATGTGTGCAACAATTTCCAAACTATAGCCCCAAAAGAGATAGGTAAAGTTGTAAAGCTCATTATGGAATGTACCTTGTCAAGCGAGGTATAGTTTCTCCTTTCTAAAACTCCATTCATTTGTAGCATTGTAGGTGGAGTCTATTGTGAAACAATCCCAAACTTTTTTATGCAATCCATGAATTCTTGGCTTACATATTCTCTACCTTGATCTAATCTAAGTGTTTTGATACTTTTGCCATTTGTTTCTCTACTATAGATTTGAATTCTTTGAATTTTTCAAAGGTTTCAGATTTGCATTTGATTAAATACATGTACCTATACCTAGTGTAATCATTGGTAAAGGCAATGAAGTAAGAAAATACTCCTCTAGCTAAAGTAATCATTGGACAACATACATCACTATGTATCAACTCTGACACTTCGTTGGCATGTTCACCCTTTCTAATAAAGGGTTTCTTAGTCATTTTCCTAATGAGGCATGATTCATAAGTTTCATATGATTCATAATTGAATGGATCCAAATATCCATCTTTATGTAACTTTTGTGATTCTAGTTTCATTAAATAGAATGGATTTATGGATTCATTATACTATGGTTTCTTTTTGAAGTAAAAGCTTCTCTAAGCTTCTTTTATTTCATGATTTTGAGATAAGTTTTACAATTTTGCCTCCAATGACCTTCTACTCCACAACAGTAGCATATGCCTTTAGGAACACTCTCTTTCTTCTATTGTACACCTTCTTTAGGTTTCTCAACCTCAACCTTAGCCTTAGAACTCTTCTAGGCTTCTTCTTCATTCTTTTCTTGGGCTTGAAAAATGCACTAATCATCAGTACAAGTTGTTCCTTCTTAAAAGTCATTTTAGTAGTCTTAAGCAAGTTGAATAACTTTATAAGAGAGTCCTTTATCTTATTCATTAAGAAATTCACAAAAATTGCCCATATGACTTAGGAAAGGAATGCAATATGATGTTCACTACATGAACATTGTTGACCACATGGTTATGTTAGGCCAATCTCTCTATTTGCCTGATTATCTTTAGAACATGTGTTACAATAGATGATCCCTCAACCACTTTGCAATTGAGAAATTCCTAAGACACCCAGTATCTCTAGATATGAGCATGCCCTTCATATAACTCTAAAAAATGCAAAATCATCTCAGAGGATGCCATACTCTCATATTACTTCTGAAGTTTAGGAGACATTAAAGCTAGCATCACACATATTGCTTGTTCAGTGTGTTCCTAATGTTTCAAGTGAGCACCAAAGTCAAAACTTTCATAGTCCTTTGAACCTTTAGATAAAGGTACATGAGGATCCTTCTTAAGAAATAGGCTATGTTTTCCTACTTAAGGACAATCTTTAAATTCTATAATGAGTCCACATAATTTAGCCTAGTTAGCTTATTATCAGTCAAAATACTTCTTAAGGAGATGATATTCATCATTTTAATAACCTTCAATAATAATAAAGTGAATTAATATCTAAGAATAGAATTAATTTTATATTTATATTGACTTTAATAAAATAGACTCCCACTATTTTTTTTCAATTCTAATGACCTTCTCTCTTAGAATTGGTTTATCACATTGGATGATAACCGTAGCAAGTTATGATCCTAGTCTAATTTATTTGAACTTGATGGAGTCCAAGGAATTCAAATAAATTAGACTAGATAGATAACTCTTTGTCAATTATATCTCCATAAAACTCCTAATAATTAGATTGACAACTCTTTGTCATTTATTATCCATCACATTAAATATTATTAACAACTCCTTGTTTATAACATTCAAAGTGAAACCTAATTATGCCCAAACATAGTACGGTCATGACTAGGGCCATCCAAACAATACATGGTTGATAAATTGAAAGCATTAAACAAGAATATCATACATAATTGAATAATGATAACATGAAAGATGTAGCATAAACTTGATGGAGGCTAACAAGTTATCAATCGGTTGATGATTATCATTATTTTGAACGGTGGCATTAGAACCATGTTCTTAACATGCAACTTAAAATAGTGAGAGATTTTTGTAATTAGACTAGGATTTAACTATTAAATGTTTCACACACTAGTCTATATCATATATACATCCTATTTATATCATACATATAAATCCTATGCATGCATACATTGCACTAGTCTATGTCATACATACAATCACATGCATGCATAACATATATGGGATGATTATGGACCAATTTGAAATATTCTTTTGAGCCATAAAAGGGAAGAATCTTCATGTGATGCCTCTTACCACACATCTCACTTTTACACCTACTTCTTTTTCCAAAAGAAAAAGAAAATTTTCTAATTTCTATCATATGTAACTAATTATATCTTATAGAAGAAACCTTGAGTAAAGGGAGAGAAGTGAGAAGAAAATTTTACATTCAGAAGTAGAAAGACAAGACAAGACATACAAGCCCTATTTTATAAAAATACCTAAAAATAGAATATACTTTATATTCTAAAACCTTTGATCCATAATCATCCTGACATGTACTCAAGTATATATAAGGCATATAAGACAACAAATGATAGAACGTTCACTATTTGATTCAAATTATGGTCATGCATGTTTCAAGTTATTTAATTAACATTTAATTTAAATGACTTAACTAATTTGATTCCATCTTCAAACATCATAATGATTCCATTTTGGAAATTAATCATTGTTAATTCCAAAATTAATCAATTGGTCAATCCGATGTTACTTGCTAAAACTTTAGAATTAAGTAAATAATTAAAGAAAATTTTCCAAAATTATTTTTAATCAATTTACAATCATATTCAAATTAATTTTAAAGTTAAGGAAAGTTTCCATAATCACATGAACATAATTTAGGCAAGTTTTTCAAAATTAGTTGTGATTATAATTAAATTCCTAAATTGTATTTGTGTAATTCAATCATAAAGCTAATTGATTGTCAAACAATCAAGGGGCTGATTAGCTATCATCATAATCAATCAAGGTAGCCAAAACCATCATCCATGATGATGGCCAAAAAAAAAATCGACTAGCTAAGCTGATCCAACTAGCATGTTTCAGCCAGATTGTTGTCTTCTATAGGCCGTGGCTACTCCAAGTAGCTTTCGCTACCATGGATGACTAACAAACTTGCCATTCAACCAATAATCCACCGTGGCAACAAGCCAGCTATTCTCTGGTATATTTTTCATTCAAAGTACAAATCTAATCGGTATTGGTTTGAAAAAAATTTTCTATAGAAAAATGCTACACTTTGAATAAAACTTTCATCATATGGCACCAAATTAGAACATGTGCATAATATCCATCATCCCCATGACAATCAAAACCTTAACCATGAATTAATGGAAATTAAGATGGGCTCTAATATCATGGTAGGGAAAAACTGGATTGAAGTAGATCAAATATGGCAATCATATGCATCAAGTATAGGTAGGGGAAATTTTAAAATTTTCCCAATTCCAACTCATGTTGTTTACAAATTAATTTATAAGCAAGGTAAATTTTAATTTAATAGTCTAAATTATACCTTCTTGAGATTTGTTTTGAGAATCCTCGATCAAATCTCAATTTCATCTTCAAGTAATTCTACAAACTCTCTAGCCTACCCCCTGATCAAGTCTCTCATATTGTCTTTGGGCAACTCCTTCAAATTTGATCTCCAACACTAATGATGATCCACATGAACATATTTAATCCAAAGCTTCTACCAAGTTCACATAACAAGTAGAATAAAAAAATAATCACTTAACTTAAGAAGGACTAGCTTTTCAAGGAATCACAAATTCACTAAGGTTGGGTTGATGTTTGATTATAAAGAGGAGATGAGAAGTGAGAAAGAGAGTTAGTATACAACTTGTTATGGGTATTTTCTAGCACCATTCAAAATGGGCTAACAAAAGCCCAGTAGCAGATAAGTCTAAATAGGAGAGGCCTAGATCCATCCAAAGTTAAGATCACCATTAGCGTCAGATCACCAAATACAAGCCTGGAATACATAGCAAGGCCAATAGCAGTAGCCTAGCTCACTGAGAGGCGAACCCAAGCTCACATGTTCAATAGATCACCTTGTGTGAGCTTGCTTCACAAACACGATCTCAACCTCGCTAGCCTAAGGTTAGCAACAACCCCGGGCTAGAAACCCTAGCTCACGAGATGAAACATCACCCAGCTAGAAGCTCACTGAGATTGATCATAGGATAAGCATACGTCAATTTAGAAACCTAGCTTATAGGGGCCTACCCACAGAAAGTACCCTATAGGAGCTGATTTGCAGAAGCTATGCTTTCAATTATATTTATTGCTTGATGTATTTGATGTAACAAAATTAAAACTTGTGAAATTACATTTATAACCTCCTAACCTCTATAAATAGGAGGGGGAGATCATTGTAAAAGGGGGCAAGAAAATATATACTGAAGCTTTGTTAAATTTTCTCCATAGAAATAAAAGCTACCATGGACGTAAGGACCAGTACTGTCTAGCTTTGGCCGAACCATGTTTCAAAATTCTCTTTGCCTTTGTTGTTCTTGCTCTTCATCTCCTCATACTTTATTCATCCAACCAGATTGTAGTTTGGGAATTAAAGAACTATTCAGGTTGACTGAGATTTGGGGCTAACCAAATTTCACCATCAATATAACACATGCACTAGGGCTGAATTGATGTCTCTTTAAGTTTTAATTTGGCTTCACTCCTCTTAAAATAGAAGAGTTTAGAGCACAAGAAAGAATAAGGAAACAACTTGAGTGGTGCACAAGCTAGGGTTCCTCCTCACTTGTATCATCCACTCATAATGGATGGGCTACACGACTAGTGCAACCCTTTAAGCCCAAGGAGTCCATTCTCTTTAGCCTAATACTACCTATTTTGTGTCTAATAAGCCTAAATACTTTCCTATTAACCTAAACTCATAAAATTTCTTTTGTAAAATTCTCTAATTGTTTAAATTAATTTAAAATAATTTATAAGTGAGGAATCATTCCTATACTCAAGATCTCCTCTGATGTTAATATAAATTTTATCCAACATCTAAATACCAATAATGGAAATTTACTACTATTTAATAATTTTAATCTCCATTAGATTTATTAAATCTTTAATTAATTAATACTTCTAATCACATTAGAACACTTAATTAATCATTTCAAATTTACAAGATGTTCACCCATTTCAACTCTTGAATTTATAACATTTTATATTCTAACTTTTCCTTTCAATTTTGATTAAGGAGATTTTTTTGTGTGTGACCTATTAGGTTTTCATGCATGTTGGCAATAAATTCATTTATAAGCTTCCACAAACTTAATTGAATTAAAAAAATTTTAATTCAAACACAATTTCTACAAATTGATCAAATAAATTCACTAATCAAGATTGACTTCTAGCAAAATATCATGACTACCCAAATGCCAAGAATAGATTTGTAAAAATCAAAATCTATCATGACAAGGTGTTAATTTGTAATTCAATCCCTTCATCTTTGGATTTTCAAATTAGACTTGGGGCAAAGTTCAAGTTTCAACCCTATAATCTTCCAATCTGGGGTGTATGTTTGACCATGTGCTATCTCATAATCATTCATATGTAAAACTCCTTTAATGTATCAATTAATACAAAAGCCTATGATTTTGACCATAGCACAAATGTCAAAACATCTTTAGAATATCTTTCCTTTATTACCAAGGAGGATGAATTTCATCTTAATCAATCACTACCTTCATGTACTTTGTGGTTTACCCAATATTATTTGTATCTACTCTTTAAATGTCCAAGCCTAAAATAAAATAAAAGTATATGAAATCATACATCAAATACTGTCTTGATCTCAAATCTAAGGATCACTTACACAACCTTTCATATGAGAACTTCATTGACACATGGTAATAATACATATGGTTTCTCATGGCAAGTCAATTCAGTTCCTGACATTGGATTTTGGTAACGTGCCAAACTTATAAAGGAAAGGAGGGATGAGCAGTAAAGAGACACAAGATTTTTAACATGGTTCAGCTAAATCAGAATATCATTGGACCCTACATCTATGGCAGTGTTTTATGGTGGAATTATTTTTACAGATTTTCAACATACATGTGCTCTCTCTATTTTGGCAGAATGTCTACCTGTATCCAAGATGATCTTTCTGTTGCAGAAGGCTCCTTCCTCATATTTATAGAGGAAAGGATGTTACAATAGTAATTTCATATGCAGTAAATCTATTACATCAACATTTATTGTACACGACAGAATGGACAGGCAAAATTTTGCTATTCGGCTACTCTAGATTGTCTTCAATAAGTGGGCCTGACATGTTTATGGGGCAATGTATGGATGGATCTTTGGTCTAGGGAACTCCCAGGTTTCTAATCATACTTCTTTAGCGAGGTCGTTCAATCTGCGAATGTGCCTACCCTTGGGGAAGTCAAGGCTGAGCTCACTTTCTTAAGCACGAGCTGGAGTCAGGGAGGTCACTTCACATTGCAAACTGAAGGCATAATGTTCTAAACATTTTTCAAGTTAGTCCTTTGCCACTCTCAGGTGGCTTGCAAGTCTGACTGGGGTGAACCAAATTTCACATATAACATAAGCCCCTTAACTCTCAGCTTGCTTTCTGGGCTAGGAGTTGAGACTCTTCAGTTTCGATTTAGTCAAAGTCTTCCTCCGAGATTGTTATTTCATATGCTCTAGGCCATAACCCTTATGGCACATGTCCGGCAGTTGTTGGTGAGTCAGCCTTAACCTTTTCTGAGGCAATAAATGATGATGGTTAGGGGGATGAATCTGGATCCTTTGATGGAGCCAAACTTGGCTTTATATATGGGGGAGGGAATCCCTTATGTCACTAAACTGAGCAAACCATGGAGTCTCCTGCTAAACCACCATTATTTCTGACATTTTGGCCTTCCAATAGGGTGTGTATGGTCTGCTACATAAAGAACTTGGAAGGTTTGGCTTCTCCTATAATGTGGAGAGATTTCATATGGATCTCAGACTATGTCCTCTCGGCTCTGCCATGAGGCAATTGTTTGATTGGCCAAGTTCTTGGCACTTCTTGATTTGCTTCTTTCACGAATCAGAAGGGGAGCTGGAGGCTGGAGAAAATAAAGAGCTGCGATGATGCCATCGAAGATGCATTGGAAGAAGAAAGTTGAAGTCCTTGGTGGCTCACGGGCTTTAAGCAGCTACGGCCAATCCTCTTCTTAGTCATAGGTTTTTCCCATTGTATTCTTATTAGTCTATATCTAGAGCTTTTCGATGTAGTTCTGCCTCGTTGAGGTCTTTTAATGAATAAAATTTCCTTTTGTGACTTTTACTTGTTACCCTTGTATATTTGCATTGTTTGAACAATCTATGCAATTTGCACATAGTCAAAAAATAATGTAAGAGCAGCAAACACTTGGTCGCAAGCTATGAGTTAGAGTGATCTCCTACTCAAGTCGATCTTGTGGCCAAATAAGTAGATAAGTCAGTATGAGAAATGTGAAATTATAGACAAATTTGCATGAGAGTTAGGAAATAATTTAGTTCGCATGAGAGCTACAAAATAATAGAGTTTGTGTGAGAGCTATGAAATTAACAAGTGAGCGATCTTGTGCCCGAGCCAATCTCATGGCCAAACAAAAAGATGATCAATCTTGTGGTCGAGGTGATCTTGTGCCCAAATAAAAGGGGGTGCCAGTTAGGCAAATCACCTGTCCAAAGAAAATTTAAAATTAGTAGAGTATTCAAAATGTTTTCATAATTCACAAAAATTATAGAAGTTTAAAAGATAGTCCTGATAGTAGGAGATTACTCTTGCTCGGGGTCCTATGAGATGGTCCAAGTCATTGCTTGGAAGGTTGCACAACATAGTCTTGTAGGCGACCTCTTTTGATGAGTTCTTCGATAACATCTCTTAGTGCCTAGCACTCTGAGGTAGCATGCTCGAACTTATTATGGCATGCATAGAATTTTCCTCGGTTGAGTCTAGACTTGCTGGGAGTCTTCAAGGGTGGAGGTTTTCCGAAATCCTCTTTATCCCTTTCCATTACAAAGATCTTGTTCTAGGCATTCGACAAGATGCTATAGGTACTATGACAACTTGAGAATAGGGGCTATTCATCCTTGCTCTTCTTAGTGAGCTAATGATCGAGGCTATCAGTTCCAATTCCATAGTTACTCTTCTTCTTATTTTGGGCCGAGCTACTTAACTCTAGCTTCTATGGACTGAAAGTTTCATCCCATCTGATCTGCTTCATGACTCGCTCATAAAATTCTCCCAGGTTGCTAACTGGGGACTTGTACAAACTCTTGAACAGCTTCCCATCTCTGTGAAATCCCATTGAGACAGCGGTTAGAATGGCCTCATCTGAGGGCTTTTCGACATTGTTGACCTCACATCTGAAGCAAGTGATATAGTCTTTTAATGTTTCATGCTTACTCTCAAAGACCATAGCGATATGGCACAAGGACACAAGTTGCTTCTTCAGTGCTCTGTATTAGTCAATGAACTATTCTTGACACTCCTCCCAACTACTAATACTATGAGCCGAGAGGTTCTTCAATCACATTCGAGGGACTTCACCTAAAGTAGTGGGAAAAATGCAACACCTGACTAAGGAGTTGTAGGTTTGGAGGTCCATTTGGATGTTGAACAAGTCCAGATGGTTATGTGAGTCGCTGTCTCTGTCATATAGCAGAATGGCTGGGACTTTGAGCTTATACAGGAGGGGTTCCTCCATGATTTCTCTAGAGAAAGGGGCTCACTCCCTAAAGTGACCTCGGTCATTTCAAGCCTGAAGGTGCTCCTCCAAATGTCTGACTCTTTAAAGGAGGTTTTCCACCAAAATGCCTAAGCCCCCCAGTCGTTGGCTAGAGACTTGGTGACTTGGTTCACTCTTCAAGCCGTGTAAATAGTAACTTGAGGTTTGCTCTTGATTAGTTTCTTTGGAAAGCTCAACTTTGGGTGCAACGATCTTGGCTTGCCCATGCACATTTTGAGCTTGTGCTTGTACTAGCATTATACAAGCTTTTCTTGATGTTGGAGCCAGGTTCACACTACATCGGTACCATTAGCGGTGAGTGCTGGTTGTACTGAGCTAGCCAAAAGGACGCTAGTGATTGCTCTAATAACAAGAGCAGTGGATGAGTCCATCATCGAGACATGACCATCTAGAGGATGGGGTTGCACGTTTGAAGCTCTAGTGGCTCTACATTTGGCCATTATAGTAGAAGGTGAACCAGAATAGGTGAAATCCCCACAGATGGCGCCAAAAATGCTTACATCAGATTTTGGTAACCAGCCAAACTCTGGCCAACATGGGGATTCTTTTGGGATCTCTAACCGTGACTGGTTGAAACACAATAAATCAATAAAAACACACAAAGATGGAGGGAAGAGCAGTAAAGAGACATAAGATTTTTAATGTGATTCGGCCAAATCTAGATATCACTGGACCCTACATCCACAGTAGTATATTATGGTGGAAGTATTTTTACATATTTTCAACATGCATGTGCTCTCTCTATTTTGGCAAAGTGCTTACCTATGTCCAAGATGATCTCTCTTTTGTAGAGGGCTCCTACCTGTGTCCAAGATGATCTCTCTTTTGCCAAAATGATCTTTGGATTTGACCCGGTGTTGCCATATGCTACAAGTAGTTAGGTAACCCGACATTATAAATTTCTAATTTGATCGGTGTCGACAGCTATGTATCAAATTTTGGCACCATTGCTGGGGATCATTTTGATCTTATTAATCATATTAGGAGTGTTTTTATCTACTAACATCACTAACATTGTGTTATTACAACTGTTTTGTCTTTGTTCTATTTCTGTCCCCTGTTTTCGATTTCTATTTTTCATTTTTTTAATAGCACTATTCATTTCAGATCACCACCTCGGATTTGGATGAAATTTAGTGGACATCTAGAAGGGACCATGATGATCAAGGCTCACTAGCTTTGCTTGTGAGGTCCTACCTCTTTTGGCCAAATTCCTTCATTTAGACCACTTTTTAATTTTTTTAAAATTTTTTATTTGATTTTTAGGTTCTCCACATGTATAGTTTTTGAGTGGTGGTGGTCCTGCAATTTTTAAAAATGTGTAGATAGGTTAATTGTTACTATTTTAAGTGTTTTTTAGCTTTTGTTATTGTGTTGCTATGTTTTTAGCTTTCTGTCACCATTTTAGCTTGTTTAGAATAGTGTGTGTGTAGTGTAGTGTCTTTTGCTGCATAACTTGCATTTTTGCATCCTACATGTATTCCTGCATTCTACATGTTGCATGTCATGTTGTAGTGTTTTCTGGTTTCCTATCAATTTTTTGCTTAGTTTGTGTAGTGTAGTGTAGTATAGTGTTATTTGCTGCATTTCTTGTATTCTTGCACCCTGCACCCTGCATGTTGTATGATGAGGTCCTCTAGTAGTCCTTTACCTGTCATTACACCTGAAATATAGAGGATTGTCATTTTGAGTCAATGGAGAGTAGATTAGAGGAGCTGGCCTCCTTAGGGAACTTATGCTAAGACAAGAACAAAACCAATTTCAGTCCCAAAAATATATTCTTGGTTAGACCATCAATAGGCCAATGTCCTACACTTCCAATAGACCATTATGGACCCCAAGCTGCTACAACAAACATTTTTCCTCGTGAACATCAATTCCAATAGCAGCAATCATTTTATGAGCCATATTCTAATGCATGTGACCCTGGATGGATGCACTGCAATTGTAGCCAATACCATCAGTAGCAGCAGCAAACCTATGAGACATATCCTACTGCAAATGATCATGGATAGATGGACTACAATTCCAGCCAATTTCAGCAGCAGCAAATTTTTCAGCCAATTCCTAGTGCATATGACCATGAATGGATGAATTCTTCCAATCTTCCATATGACAGCCATTCTGGTCAATACCAGCAAATGCAGCAACCATTTGAGTATGAACCAGATCCTATAGCAGCTATTCAACCTGAACCTACATTGGAGAACTAGATTAAGCAAATGGCAACCAATACCCTTTAGTTTTAGTAAAGAATAGAAGCCACACTGTAAAACTTAGAAATTCAAATTGGACAAGTGGCTTCCTCAATGATTCAGCTGCAAACACAAGGTCCTAGCCAAACCTCACATGATGAGCAACCTGACCTCCAATCAGAAAAAGCTGAGATTGAGATTAGTGCCAATCAAATGGAGTCATTTGCTGAATCAATTCAAGTCACTTTTGATAAGCCTCATGTAGAACCTGATTTGGTTGACTTGAATAATTCTGTCCCTTCCTAAACAATTAACCATCATTTAGAACAACAGCATATGGTTTCTGAATTACATGCCATTGATATACATAATAATGAATTTTCTGATTTGGTTGAATGTGATATGCATGTTAATGAAGTACATGATGACGTGCTTGTTGAATTCCCTAAAATTATAGGATTCTTAGATGTTAATTGGTTTGGATGTTCTGCATGTTGTGATAAGAATAGCATATGTGCTGCATGTGCTAAAATTTCTACATTTATGAGTAATGATCCTTCATGCTTTGAAAATTCTACAAATAATGCAGATGATGTTGCATGTTCTGAGTTCCTTCCTTCCTTAGGAAATAATGATGCTATTCTGAAAGAATTTGTTAAGCTTCTAGGTGATGTTGCAGTCCTTCCAGTAGAAACCATTCCTTTTATGCAGCAGCCACCAGAATTTTCAGCAAATGGAAGCCAAGAACAAGCAGCAAAAGAAGAAGAGGTTGAATCAGCAAAAGAAGCAAATGCAGGAGAGGAGTTGGCGCCAGTAGCAAGAGAAAAATTAGAAAAAAAAAAGAGAATTTAGAAAAAGAAAAATAAGAGAAATTAGAAGAAAATACCCTTCAACTTAAAGCTACTACCCTTCCATTTTCTGCCCTCCCATTTCCTGCTCTTCCATTTCCTAAGAGAGAATATAAGGAGATAAGTGTGGGGGGAGACATGTCCATTATAATCCAAAGAGAATTTCCCCACACTTCCAAGGAACCAAAAATGTTCATATTGCAAAGGCCCCTACTGAAATTACCCAAGACAACAATGCACCTCCATGATGGCATACTTAGCATTAATTTGGAAGGGCTAACAATAAGTTTTAAGATTTTTCAAGCTTTGATGTGCCCTGCTGATGATTTTCCTATTTTATCCATTGATATCATTTTTTATCAATGCAGGATGCAATTAAATGGAATACAAATGATGAACTTGAGTGGCTTGATTTGACAAGGCATAAAGACCTAATGGAGACCACTGGACCAGTAAAGTTCCAAGCAATACCAAGGCTTCTAGTTCCAGCCCCAAGCCACCTAAAGTTTAGACTACTCTGCATACCTTCTGCCCCCATCACTTGGGAGTTGCCAAGAACAATTTTTGACCCTAGTAGAAGATGGAGAAGGTCAACAAGCAAGAAACAGCCCCTGCACATCAATTCTTCCATCAAATAAGGATGTTTCCTACCCCCTCTCTTTTACTTTACTTGTCCTATTTTCTGCTGCTCATATTTGCTACTGTGCTTTACAGACTTTGGGCTTACATTGAGGACAATGTAAGATTTAAATGTGAGGGGGAGTTTTGATATTTTGGGATTTGTTGTGCTTTGCTTTGAAGTGTCATTTTTCATGAAACAAACCAGATTTTTGGTACATTTTAGAACAAAATTTTTTCTATAATGCAGAATGTAATAAACCAGAATTCTATAGAATGCAAAACATAGAAACTAGAAATTCTGCAGAATTCTATAGAAAATTCAAAAAAAATAGAAACTTTAGAAAAACCAGAATTTTTGTGCCTTTGTAGCTTTTCATAGATAATAAGTTTCTTTAAGCTTCAAATGAGTTGCAAGTGATTTTTATGGTTTCATAGCATAGCATTGTGATTGAATTTGATAAGTGATTTTGAACTTGATTAGCATTGTGAAGAAATTGTATTACTTATAGATTGATTTTGGTAGACAATTACCTTGTGAGCTTTTGAGCCCATTATTGACCATCCTTGATAGATTCTCCTTCTTTCTTGTGTGTGATATTCTTCCGTGGCTTTGTTACTCTAGAACTTGCTTTGATTCTTTTTGAGATTACATTTAGCATGCATGCATAAAGATGACTAAGGCATTTCTTTATTTGAGCCATTCTTGTACTTTTGCTTACCTTGCAATGAATTTACCATTGTTAACGTTCCTTCTTAACCCTCCTTCTTAACCAAGTGTGGGGGGGAATGTCCTATAAATTGGCAAAGTGTTGACTCTTGGGAATGTACTAAAGAGAAGTGAAAAGGAAAAAGATGACTCAAGAAAATGAGAAAGCAAAGAAAAGAAGAGATAAGAAAGGAAAGAAAAGGAAAAGATTCTGTAGTAAAAATGTAGAAAATTTTACAGAAAAAAAATAATGGCAGAAAAGAGAAAGAAAGAAAAGTGGGGTCTGGGGTCTATGCCTTAATGTTTTATGCTTCTCTTAGATTTTGAATTGCCATTTCAATAGCATTTCCTCCCTTTCCTCCTTTCCCT